>MU227587.1:3043231-3053495 GCA_018584345.1 Thuja plicata | reverse complement strand
TGGCATATTTCAAAATTGTCCTTCCTTTACTGGTTAGATTCAAGCTGCCTGGAAACATATCTTGAGAGGGAGTTTTAACCTTGTTAGAGGGAGAAGATAGGATCATCCAGAGGGAGTAGGTCTCCTTATATAACATATGCCCTGGGGTAACTTAATTATGGGTATGTGGTTTAAGAGGGAGTTCAATGATGGGCTCACTTGCACCTAATTTTGTGTTATGAACTCCTTCCTTATGTCTTGTATGGTTAGGATCATACCTCATTGGCTTGATTATCAATAACTGGTTAGTTATTACTGGCATGTTTTGTTATATGATTGTATGTGTGGAACATACATAGGTGATTGGATCAGCTGTTTAGGAATGTCTAATTAGCATAGCTGATTATCTGTTTAGATAACTGACATTTTGTTTTGGATGTATGAGGAGCATACTTCACATTATGTACATTGTGTTACATTTCTGTTATGTATGAATGGATGCATACTTCAGGTTGGCATATGGAACATACATTACATTGGCATCTGTTATGCATGAGGAGTATACCTTACATTATGTTACAGTTACATTGACATATTTCTGTTGTGTGGGTACATACTTTACCTTGACATATGTTATACTTTACGCTGTTATGTTATTCACAGCTGATTGTTAGTATAGCTAATCAACTGTTTTGATGTATGGGCACATACATTGGTTTTATGTATGTTATAGGAACATACTTTATGTTGCTTGTTATGGGAGCATACTTTACATTGGCATATGTTATGTTTTACATTACCTTGCATATGCTACATTGGCATATCTTATGTATGTTTGGAAACATACTTCCTTTTATACATTGCACTTGGTTATATGTGTGGACATAACTGAGACTATATTGCATTTGGTTATTGCAATTGGTTATGGACCCATTTCCTTTTTTTTCGGTATACTTTGTTATGTATGTATGGAGCATACCTTATTGACTTATGGTATACCTTGACATGTATGTATGGATCATACTTTCTTTTATAGCCGAGTCTATATTTATTGATTATAGTTGAGACTATATTATATGTGGTTCTATGTGTGAACACATTTCTTTTACATTGCACTTGATTCTTATGATTATAAGATCATATTGGTTATTCTTATGCTTATGTGCATTCATGAGATAAGATTTATTTATTCTTATGCTTATAAGATTTAACTGGTTATGATCATTCATTTGGGTACACTTATGCTTATGGCTAAGGTGTTCGTTATGAAGTGATTACTTAGAGAGAACGATGCAGATACTAATCTCTATTTCAAAATATCAGATGGAGACTTACTGATATTGGTGCTATACATAGATGATCTCCTAATCACAGGAGAAGAATACCTTATAGTAGATTGCAAACAAGACCTTGCAAAGGAATTTGAAATGAAGGATCTAGGCCTTCTTCATTATTTTCTTGGTTTAGAAGTGTGGCAACAATCTCATGGAATTATTGTGAACCAAGGGAAATATACGGTTGATATTCTAAAAAGATTCAGTGTGATGGATTGTAAACCAATGTCCACACCTATGGAAACCAACCTTCTCAAGTTGAGAGAGGCTATGGCTAATTCTGAGGTAGCAGATGCTAGTCTATATAGACAGATCATTAGATCTCTTATGTATCTAGTTAACACTAGACCTGATATCTATTATGCTGTTAATGCCCTAAGTCAGTTTACAGTAGAACCTAAACAATTGCATATGAGTGCAGCTGAGCATATTCTGAGATATCTTCGTAGGACCATTGAGTATGTTCTATTATACAAAAATGTAAAACTGGAACTTCATGGTTTAACAGACTTAGATTGGGTAGGGTGCATTACAGACCGGAAGAGTACATTCGGATGTTGTTTTAGCTTGGGATCAGCTATGATTTCTTGGTTCACCAAGAAACAAAATTTTGTTGCTCAGAGTTCAACAGAAGCAGAGTATATTGCAGCTTCTCTCAGGGCTAGAGAAGCCATTTGGTTAAGGAAACTCATTATGGGACTGTTTGGACAACCTATGGAACCTACTGTTATTTATTGTGACAATCAGAGTTGCATTAAACTTGCTCACATGTTCCATAATAGGCCCAAACATATTGAGATTCCTTATCACAATGTCAGAGATATGGTAGAAAGAAAGACCATTCAATTAGAATATGTATGTACTGATGAACAAACTGCGGATATTCTCACCAAATCCCTAGCAAGGAACAAAATTGAACATTTCAGGAATAAACTTGGCATGGTGAAAATATGAGTTTGTTGTACTAACATTTCTTTTATGTTTTAGAATTCATATCTCTTTGTGGCAAAGGTTATATGAGTCCATTCTTTTATGCTTACTTAGCTTTGATTTGTATGTGGATTGTGGCAGTTCACATTTATATGTTTTGTTGGATATCATAGAGTTGATATTCTTTGAGTCTTGGAGACTCGTGGATCAGGGATCCACATTTGAGTATTGGTGACATCATGGACTTGATGTTGGGAGACCATTACTCCAAGCACTTGGTGAATATCATGGACTTGATATTTGTTAGACCAATGCTCGTTGATATCATGGACTTGATATTTTTTGGATCAGGGATCCACAATTGAGTATATGGTGGACGTCATGGACTTGATGTCTGGAGACCATTGGTTTGAGCATTTGGTGAATATCATGGACTTGGTATTCGTTAGGCCAATGCTCTTGATGTCATGGATTTGATATCTATTGAGTCATGGTGACTTGTGGTTTGTAAACATCATGGACTTGATGTTACATTGAATATCATGGATTTGATATTCCTGTATATTTGAGAATTTGGTGGCTTGATGTAATCATGAATATCATGGACTTGATATTCTTGTGGATCTGATCAATCTTCAAACAAGAAGGATAACATCATGGAACTAAATAATGATATACATATGGATTTATGTTTTCACCTTACATGCTAGATAGGAATCTACCTTCATAGATATGGAATCTATGACAGCTCAGCATAAAGGTATCCGAGATGGTTATGTTTTCGTTACCACTGTCAAGGATGATAGATAGGTTAAAAGGGTGTGTCCTACTATAGATGGGATCTATAGGTTTATCTTACCCTCAAGTCTAAGAGGGAGTGTTAATATTATAGCCTTTACAGCTAAGATCAACGATTATCTATTGGATAATTAAAGGACAATTAACAAATAATTATTATAATAATGATTATTATTATTACCCTTTACTTATTATATCTATGATTGTGCAACTTTATAATAATAATAATAAATGGCATTTATTATTATTATAATAAATAAATAACTTGGGGCCCAAGTTGACTACCTCTGGGAGGTAGAGTTTAATATCAAAAACACACACATATATATGAATTTGATTCTTGTAATACAACACACCGAAAACATAATGTGTTGTTCTTCCTTGCAAGTTTCAATACATTCAACGATCTATTCTTGAGCAGATCTAATTATCTTTGGGATGCGAATTACTCCAGCCATTGAAGATCAAATTGCTCAATAAGAGAGATGTCCTTGGGTGCGAAATACATTAGATATTATGTGCAGATATCAACGACACCTTATTAGTTCTTGAAGTCCAATATTTCCAGCATATTCAAGGTTCGATTTGTGTCAAGACCAAGTGAATTTGGAAAGAGATTTATGCATACCATGATGCACGAATTATGCAAGTAATCACACAACATTAGAATGCGATTCATACCAGCTATCATATGTGGATGGGTGATCTATAAGTGTGATCTTGACATATCATGCATTACGGGCGAAGTCGAGACTTGAATTCACATAATTCAAGAACAATCTAAAGGCATCTTTAGGGCTGGTAATTTGGACCAGTTATGGCATCGACTCAATATCATATGGAGGATGCATTTACAAATCTGATCTGAAAGAAGTTAATAGATCAGACCAAAAGGCAGATCGGATGCAGCCTTAGAAGGGTGACCTAAAGACAAATTGAAGGAAGCCCTAAGTGAGCTAAAACAACATTCATATTTGGAGAGATTGAAGGCATTCCCAAAGTTGGATTTCAAAGCTTACAATCTGGGTAATATCTATCGATCTTTGTGATTATTTTATTTATATCCTGTGCTTAGTTTTGATAGACCTCTATAGATTGAATATTCCTTATGATAATCTGAAAATATTAATAGTCCCCTGGTAGCACCTACAAAAAAACAGGCTGAAATATAGAGAGGTCGCTCGTAGTCTTCACAAGACAGCAAAAACAGCTTGAAAACCCTTTGTTTCTCAAAAAAACAAGGTGCACGAGTATGGAAGAAAACCTTCTTGGCAAAAAATAGTCATGTGAAAAAACAAATGGCGCTACAAACCTTCACAGGACCAGAAAATTTTAGTTCGCTGGAGGGAAAGGAGGCAATTGTGCGGGTTTTAGGCACGAGACAAAAGAATGGTCCACAGAGAAAATGATCGACGTGATTGTGAGGTCGCAAATTTGTACAAAAAACGACACTAAAAGAGATGGAAATGTGGCGCAGGCGGCAAGGAAAATTGCATCAAAACGTGGGATGAAATACGCTGATATGAAAACGATACGGGATTCGAACTTGGGTGACACTCGTTGACGAGGTGCGATTTTCCAAAAGGAATGCCCTAAAAAATTGCAGAAGACATGATTTTTGTTTTCACAAAAAACTCTTGATTTTGAAAAACAACAGTATGCGAAGTTGCAGAACAAAAACCCATGATTTTTATTAAAAAATCGTTCAAAAAGTGCTTGGAAAATAATTTCCAACAAAACTGCGATTTTTTTTTAAACAAAGAAATCCGCCAAAAAAATCTTAGCTCGCTGTGATACCATGTTATTATAAATCAATATCTACAATAGAGATGAAAGGCTCTATTTATAAAAGATTACAAGAGGATGTTTCTAAACCAAACACTCGTTAACAAAATGTAAAAAAGGAAACTTCCTAAACCAACTAAGATAACCATTATAGAAACCTTACAATATTATTTTAACAAGAACAATATTCTTGATGGGGTGCCCTGGAAAACTCTCTTAACAAGTGACAGATAGCTTCAACAATAATAAGAAATAGTGCTGATGCAAGTGAGTGCATTTGCCTAATGGATCTTTGTAGAGAGAAAGAAGAGAAGGGCTCTTCATTAGAAGAGAGGCACATTTGAAAAGAATTTCAGTAAGCCTACAAAGAATATCTCCAAAATGCACGACTCTTAGAACTTATAGAAGAAAGGAGCATTCAATTCTGTCATAGGCGTTTTTAGAGTCTAGGACAATAAAGATATTTTGACCCGATTGTTTAGCCCAATGCATGCATTCCCAACCTGTGAGCAGATTATCCATAGTATATCTTCCTTCAAGGAAACCAGTTTGGGAGGGAGAAATATTTTGAGCTAGAACTTTTAATCATCCTTGTTTGCACCTTAGCAATTTTTTTATGGGAGACATTCAGAAGAGTATTTTGCCTTCAATTTTTGATTTGTGTAGTCACCGTCTTTACACAAAAGATTAATAATCCCTTTACTGATGTCTTTGCCAACATAACGAGCAGAAATGGTTTCTTTATACAAACCTAACAAAATATGGCTTATCCTTTTATAAGAGTTGGGCTTACGACAGTGGAAAATGTGGGTTTTTACCATGTTCAGGATACGGAGGGGATTTTTGGGAAATCTATGTTTATTGCTCATATTGTTGCGTTTGTTATGAGTTGTTTTAACTTGTTAATTCAAGATTTAGGGAGACATGTATGTGAGAAAATTTGGGAAGGGCTTAGTCCTATAGATTTATTGTTTTGAATCCTGTGAATGACAAGTGAATGTTATTTCTATTTTAGCTTTAAAATAATTACTCCAATTCTACTCTACTCTACTCAAGAACAACGTTTTGACATCTTCACCAAGCCACTTGGATGTGTGAAGTTTGAAACATTTCAGGATTCTCTTATTAGTACATTAGAGTTAATGATGTCGACAAGGGAATTGTTGGATTATTCCATCATTAGTTTCCTGTTTATTGTTTGTTCTTGGTTTGTCAATATATTTAGGATACTTGTGAATATTCGTTGTTATTTGTTATTGTTTTTATGGAACCTAGGAGTGCTTGTTAATGCACAAGGTTTGTCATTATTTACACGTATAAATTTACATCTTTTAATACAATTTGTGAGTAGTCTCATACATTTTCTGATAGTTTTCATGTTTATCAATTGAAGGTAGAAGACACCTTTTCTTTTACAACTGTCTTAAACTGATAACTCATGAAGATCAAAGTTGAGAAATATTTTTTAGTTATGTGAAGCCTCTCCCACAACTAAATAGCATGATCTAATTTTCTTCATTGTGAGTGTCAAACTGAGTGATGATGTAATACAGTATTTGAGTTTTTTGTTTCAAATTCGCTAACCATTAATTGACAAAGAACAAGCAAAGTATACCTTCTATACAAGATCCCTTGTTGGAAATATCCTTCAGTGTTCATCCTGATTGGATAGATTTTCAGGATTTGGTTTCCTCCGTTCAGATACTTAAAAGGGAAATTTTTTTCATTCTTCTTTGACTAATAAGTTAATAACATTATGGAGAACATATTCAATTCTGTGTGAATACTTAATTGTGTGGACTAGTTTTTACCATTCAATTAGCCCTATCTTGTTAACTTTCATAATTTTGTACTTCGAACTTTCTGGTCTCTAAGGAAGATTGGATGTCTTGTGATTGGCTTATTCTCTTAGCTGAAGAAAAGCATTTAGATTTTATCATGTTCAGAGTTGCACTTGAAGTTAGAGTTGCACTTGAAGTTAGCGTTTCACTGAAGATGTTCAATGGCTCACAGTGTGTAGGATAGCTTATTGCACTTGTGGATTATAGTGTATTCTATTATTTTAGTCTGTATGCAATTATGATGTTGCAGGAGAATTTTGCAATTTTCAGGTATGTTCCAGTGCTAATGTTGATTCTTGGTGGCTAGTACTTCTACTCTATGTGAAGCTGTAATGGCTATTAGTATATGATAGTATATTTTACTGGTATATTGGTTTCTCCTTCAGATAATACTTAATTGTATTGAAATTGGATGGTGAGCACAGGCCGAAGATGGTGGTTTTGGGTTCAAGAGAACAAATGTGTATTCATAAAGATATTAGAACAATGCAAGGGAGAGCCCAAAATAATGCCTGCCGTTCAGTCTGCAAGTCCCATTCCTGTGAGCACCAAAATCGAGTAACTGGTATGGGCGCCCACTTCTTTTATTTTAACAAATTTTCAAGCTTGTACCATGTTAGAAAAAAATGATTGCAGTGCAAAAGTAACAAAATATAAAAAACGTTCTTATGATTATATATCCTAACTTCTTGTCCTTCAAACCTCCAAACCATATAAAATGTTTTATACATGGTTAAAGAGAAGTACCTTTGGGCAACTTGTCCTTATAATTCAGTAACTTGATTAAAATTTCTTGCACGCATCTTAACGTATTTAGTGGTTGGAGAAATTTCTCCTTTATGGCTTTAGGATCCAGTTATTTTTCTCGGAAAAATGCATCCTATGTTATCAAAATCAGGAAGAAATTTACATCAAAAGAACAAAATCTACCATGATAATTTCTCCCTATAAGAGTAAAGAAACAAAGAACCCAATCCTGTGCATCCATTGAAAAAACAATGTCTACATCTTTATTGACAGTTAGCTTGAATGATCGGAGCTAATTCTTTCTGGAAGGATCTCAACTTCAACATTTTGAGCAGAGGATAAAACTTTCAATATGTAACTTTGCATAGGTTGTTTTCTACAAGAAGTTAAAACAAGCCAATTGAATGGATGCCAAACACTTCAGATGTTGCACCTAATCATCCAGGAATCTTTTAATAAAGCTACTTTCCAAGATAGTTGTTATGAAAATTGAATTAAGTATGGAGCGCTTTCAAAAGATTTGATCAGTCGTCTCCTCTTTCCCACATAAGATGCAATAAGAGCCTGACTCTGGGATGCCCACGTCTCCTAACCTTGATTTACAGCATAACCTTCCTTTATAGCAAGATCTTGAGATTCTCGACAAATCACAAGAGACCCCAGAACTTTGTGCTGGAAAGATGGCCATCCAGATTAAATAGCTTGACATCGCCGTTGCCATCAAACTTCTACATCCTATTCTCGTCACCTCTCTTCAAGCATAGGGAAAGAGTTATGGTATGCTTGATTTATTATAAAAGGCTTCTGTTTTACAATTATAAAATTTAAAAAGCTTTCCTATTGTTCCACTTCCAATCTCTCCAATAAAGGCAAGCCACTTGCAATTGTAACTTGATTGATAATTTTGTTTAACTTTTGAGTAATGTTTTTAACAGCTATAATAATATTTGAGTCCTGTTTAAGCTCACACAAAGTAAGTGACTGTTAGAGTTGCCGACTCCTCATATCTCCGTAATGTCCCCCAATCGGGTTACCTTAACAAATAGGTGATTCTTCAATCATGTTCAAGCTGAATTTCTTGTATAATCACCTCTAATGAATTATATCCAAAACAGTTACTGTTGCTGATAAGAATTTAGAGGGTTAGAATGCAACCCTAGTATCAATAATTAATGTAAACAACAATCATCATTAACTTGCTATCAAGACCCAGATCTGAAATACTGATAACATCAGCCAATTATATTGTATGTACCGACCAACAGCTGATAGCAACAATGTTACAGTCTTCTCTTCTACTGTACGGCCTGATATATAGATTTTAAGAGTCCACAATTTCTGAAACAGCAAACACTATTAGTCTATTTGCAATACTTGAGCAGATATAAAATTATAAGCAACATGTAACTATGACTAACATATAATATTGAAATTTGAGACCCTTAGCCATGCAGTTGACGATATTAATTCTGATAACTCTTTTATTCTGGGCATTCAACTGCAGACGCCATTTAACATAAACAACATCTTCCTATGTTATGCTCCGCAATATTAATGCAAAGAAGATGGTCCAAGTTTATATTTCCCACATGGTATCACTATTCATGAAGAGTAACAACAGTAGACTCACAACTGCTGGTACGGTTAGCTGCGAAACACCCAAACACTCTTTGATTATTTTATTTGTCTGCTGCATTCACTTTACCATGAGGGGAACATATGGCAGCTTCATACATATAATCATTATAGAGTAATAGATAGACTACAGATCTGGATTGCAGCAGTAGATGACCTTCAAGAATGGTACTGAACCTTTTCTAAACGATGGCACTTCAACTCACAGCTGAATAAAATGCAACACCAGCAATAGATGATGTTGGACAGCAGCATAGGGTATTTCAAATAATATGAAAATACATTCGAATCTGTCATTAAATTATATATATTGATTGCTTGCAAATATTAATTGGTCCAACCCTCAACAAGCTGAAACCTTCAATAAACTGCTGCAGGGGAACTGTAGCAACATGTTAATATGAAAACTTGGCCAAAAATGCTGATTTGATGATGTGGTACAATTTGATTGCAAATATAAATTGAACTGCAATTAATAAGCCCAAATGCGATCCTTGAGTAGAGTTGCCTCAAATCTCACCATGGAAAATCAAACGAATTTTGGTTCTCCGGATCTCCTACACCAAGGGTTTTCATCCATGGGTGCTTCAAAATTCAATTTGGAAAGAGAGGTGAAATAACAAATTCAGATGATTTTGGTTTTATTCAAATTCACTTTTCCCTCCATGTATTAAAAATTACTTTTTGATTTACATCCAAAAGCCCCCCCACATGCCCCACCCCTTTGAACTATATTTGAATGAAGTATAAGAAAATCTTTTTCAAAGGTTTTCATCCATGGGTGCTTCAAAATTCAATTTGGAAAGGAAGGTGAAATAACAAATTCTGATGATTTTATTTTTATCTAAGTTCACTTTTCCCTCCATATATTTAAAAATATATGAATTACATCCAAAAGGCCCCCCACAGGCCCCACCCCTTTGAACTATATTTGAATGAATTATAAAAAATGTTTTTTAAAATTATTAGTGACTCTACACCTCTGAAAAATGGTACACGACAATCTCCACAGCAAAAGAATCCTTGCCAAACCATGTCCCATTCATCCTATTTATATCTTTCCCATGTATTTACACTAATGATATATTAGTGTTGATGTTTATAGCTTCGATCAGATAAAATGATCTTAGCATTGAATTAAATAAACATCATTATATTATTCTATATATGCATAATAATATATATATAAATAATAATGATATTATTATATATATA
>MU227587.1:3022971-3040856 GCA_018584345.1 Thuja plicata | reverse complement strand
ATAAATTCTGATTTAATATATTCAATATATATTGTTACATATGATATATATACATTGATTACTATATTATATATATATCAAAATTGAAAGTAAATCTAAAACATATATCTTAATCCAAAACTTAACAATTAGTAATTAATAATTTGGGGTGAAAATTTATGTCTCCTTATTACACCCCACCCCTTTGAATTATGTTTGAATGATGTGTAAAAAGTGCCTTTTTAAACTTTACATAGGACCTAATAATAATTAAGTGGCCTTTGTGCAAATGAAGTTTTTGGGCCCACTGAAAATATTAAGTCTATATCTCTGAAAACGGTACACAACAATCTCCACTGCAAAATAATCCTTTAATTTTTTATTCTTTGCTCACATTTGTTTAATTTATTTAATTTTATTTTTATTCTAAGTTTTTCTATTCCATTATTTTTGTGGTGTATTTCCGTTTTACCTTTTTATTTCTATGGTTTGTTTGCAACTCTGCTTTCTTGTTTATCAGTTTTTATTTATTTTTGAACTTTCTAGTTTTTATTATATATCTTTCTTGTAATTTCTTTTGATTTACTTAAGGATTTTATGGTCTTTTCTTTTTAATTTTTATGGTTTATTTCTATTTTATTTCTTCTTCTTTTTCTTTCTAGTCTGTCTTAATCTCCTCTGTTTTTTAATATTTTAGTTTATCTTCTCTCTTAATCTTGTTCTTGCTGCTAATTTTCTTTATTTCTTGTTTTATCTTTCCAAAATTCTTTTTCATTTTTTTCCTTCTACTTCTTTTTTAATTTCAATTTTGTCTTTTAACCCAATCATTTTATATAGCTTCATCTGCAATCCATTATCCAATTATTCTTTTTTTTTTCTGATGATGAATCACTTGGTGTGATTCAAAATGTCAAACAATAATTCATGCACAGTTTTATCCAAAATCTCTCAAACAAAAGAATCCTTGCCAACCAGACCATCTTCCCCATGTATCTTAGAGTAAATGGCGTATTAGTAATTAATGCTTTGGGGTGAGAATTTATTTCTCCTTAAAAATCTAATTCCAATTATGGGTACTGGCTAGTAGCTTTGGGGTGAGAATTTATGTCTCTTTAAAAATCTTATTCCAATTACGGGTACTGGCAACTTTATCAAGCAAATATGTTGGAGCTGAATGCAGTTTGGTTTTTTGCAATCATTATTATCATTCCCTTTATGTACACAATTTATCAAAATTTACTGTGAAAACTGAAATATGATTAGGTTTCTCTTCATTATTAATGCATTTAACACTGAACTAGATGGTATACCTGTAAAAAGTTTATAAAACTTTGAAATAGAATTTATTTGATGAATTTATCTGTTAAAGTTTGCTTGGACATTTGAATACTCTGTTTCACCTTTTCAGAATACCTTAAGGGTCATCCAAACCTGGGAGTTGAGCCTATTGACATAGAAGATTTGGTCAGCATTGGCAGAACACAAGGGCCGTATGTCTCTTATGACTTGTGTATTTTTAACATAATGGGCATTGACACATTTAAATCTGGTTTAGCTGTAAAATACTGGAACATCTGTATTGTACAATAATGTTTCTCGATGCTGATATATCTTACTATCATGCAGGTGTCCTTATTACTTATCCCGGGAACTCCACAGTTCTGCAGATATTTTGTTTGCTCCCTACAATTATCTAATCGATAAAGATAATCGTCGTTCACTCACGGGTATTGACTGGGAGAATACAGTATTCATATTTGATGAAGCCCACAATCTGGTGAGGAATATCTCAATAAGAAATCTACTGTCATGGTCGTGTTTTAGATGAATAGGTATTATTATTATTTTTGTTCTAAGGCTTTAGATACCTTCTATTGTGTATAATCTTATTTTTCCTTATTTAAAGTATGTGGATTTGAGGGCTCATTATGTCCAATGCAGGATAATATTTGTGCAGACGCAGCCTCATTTGATCTACCTTGTAGTTATCTAACTGCATGTATTGCAGAAGCAAAACAATGTATGGATCTTGCCCATTTAAGAAGAGCAGCTGAAAATTCAGCTGAGACATCTCTTGATCCGGATAATTTTGCAATTTTAAAGGGTAAACAACTTACCTTAATTTCTTGACAATCTTAGGTAGCTGTCAGTCTTCCTTTCTAGTTTTATCTTCAAATTTTTGTATTTAATGATAACCTGTTTGATGTGAGATTGAGAATCTGCCTGATTTTATTCAAATGAGCTGTAGCATCAGCCTTTATAACAAATCCATGTAGCTTGTTTGTTTTTGAAGAACATAATTCTGATACATAGAATTGCTTTTGACTATTTGATTAATATTTGCAGCACTATTACTTAAGCTAGAGAAAAAGATTAGTGAAGTGCCAATTCAGTCAGAGGAGTTAGGGTTCACACGACCTGGACCTTACATTTTTGAGTTTTTGGCGGAATTAAACATCACCCATAAAACTGCAAATATGCTTATTGATACTATTGATCATGCAGCAAGTCTTCTTGAGGATGGTTAGTTTAAATGACATCTCAATAAAATATGGTGATTTCTTTCCCTCAAAATTGAAGTTTGTGTATGTAGGGTGTTCAATTTTCCTTGTTATTGATATAGAAGGTTGTCACAACTTATTAGTACTTAGAAGTTGGGATTTTATATCTTTTAGTAAAGAATAGTACATGTTTGTAAACATATGCTGTCGAATAAATTAAAGCAACTTTCAAAGCCTGTGCCATCATCACTTTTTGACTTGAATATTTTCAGAATCAAACTCAAGCTCTGCCACAAGTAAACCCAAGATTGTTACATGCAGACTTCATACATTGCGAGATGCTCTTAAAATGGTCTTTAGAGGGGGCGATTCATCTTTTGCTGCTTCTTATCGTGTAAGTGTAAAAGGTTAGTTGAATTCATTGAGGCTAGACATGCTAGACTGAAATTTTGCATATTCATACTCTTGTTTGTTTGGTTGTTTGTAATGCAGGTTCACATACACGAGCCATATAGCAAAAGCAATGAAAATGTTTCAAGCAAAGGTATGCACGATTCATTATTATGGCATGCCTTAACTGGAAAACTGTTCTTATGGTGTAAAACTAAAAACATCATGCAAAAATAAATTTTAATTCTTACACCATTGACATTCTGTTGACATATGCTTGCTTTTATATCAATAAGGATGTTAATACCTAACTGCTTTACTGTCCACTGGATGTTCAAGATTTTCAGTCAACTGATTCTTGTTATTATGTGAATGTTGTTTATTGTTCCAAGGAAATTGGTTGTTCTAACTTTGTATTTTTTGAACACGGGAAAATATATAATATGTACAACATAGTTATACTTTTACATCATTCAATAAAATAGTTTGCTAATTTAGATGTTTTTATACAGCAATTGAAGCTAAAATTTCTAATCATCAGAATAACCATAAGGCGACACTAGCCTGGTTGGCTCTGCAATTTGTAATGTGAAAACAACCATCCAATTTTGCATTTTTAAAAAGTGTATAAAACCAATGAAAACAAATAACAGTTTGATTCACAAGCACAGTTATTAAGTGTGAGATAAAAAATATCCATTGGATGAATGGAATCCAACACATTTAACAGTAGCAAGAACATTCATTCCACTTGATTAATTGCTTGAAGAATAAGGACTATCTTATAGGGAGATCAACTTGTCCCTATTCACATCAATTTTCCATAAGGATCAAACGTGATTCAATTCAAGGACAAGTTGTTAGGGACTCCAATTTGTCCCTATGGGGGTGTAAATGTCACAGATTTATATATGTGAAGAATTTTAAATTTATTTCAACTAATGTGCTGTATATAATCTGATTAATTTTGCTGTATATATATCATGAACAAATATCGCTTGATATAATTTCTCCAAGTATTGCTGATGTATACTTCAAGTATTACTGATATATATGCTTCTCATGTATCGCTGATGTGCAAGCATCGATCTATGAGTGCTGAGCAATATTGTTGTATGTATATATTGATGGGCAACTATCGATACTCAATATCAATATGGATTATCAATCTACTTCTGCGTATACAATTGTCTGTTCACCGTATCTCATTGAATGAGATGTCACCGAATATATATGAGTCAAGGGGTGTCTCACGTAGAGACACGGCTCTACGTGAGACCAACATGGTCTCACGTAGATATACGCCTCTACATGAGGCACCAGCATTAATAATAACAATGTTTAGTTAGCAGTATGTGCTTGCAGCAGTAAATCGATAATAATATTGATTGGTATTATGGTTATATTAACACAACTCAGCGATATATATTATATGATCATTATTGATTATGTCATTGATTATATATATATATTTATTAATAATACAATCTATTAAATATACATATATAATTTATGATATTAATCTCTATTAATGATTTAGCATATACATCAATAATAATAGTAATATTATATTATGATTAAAATTTAATCATCATCATAATATAATATTATTATTAACAATTAGATAGGAATATGATAGAGATCAAATGTTCAAGGCCGAAAGGCCACTTATACATTTGATAATATCGGTTAGAGTGATTTGACTGGAGCTACATCCTTTAACACTCCCTCTTAGCTAGGGAGGAGCATTCCTATCCTCGTTCTGAGTACAATAGATCCATCTATTGTAAGAGAGATATCACCTCACCGTGATATCAGGAGTTCTAGCATGTCCAAGTATCACGTCACATGATATTCACCACTAACTCATAGTATAATATCCATCACTATGGTACGTGCACTAGTACCAAGTCACATGATACCTACCATAAGGATATAAGTACCATAAGGATATAAGTTCATGGCATGTCCATAGATATTAAGTCACATAATATCCACCATGAATTTCTTAGTAATATAATTCATCGTGGTTCTTATCCATGGATATCACGTCTCATGATATCTGCCATTCAATTAATATAACTTAAGATTTGAAGTGATTATTTGTAAGATCGTCACCTTACAATAATCAATAATACAAGTGTTCACCATTGAAAAGTCGTCATCTTTCAATGATATTCACAGGGGGCTCATAAGGTCACGGAGTCACACACATGACACAATAAAGGTCATAGAGTCACACACATGACACAATAAAGAGTTTACACATTAAACATCTTTAAAATATATTAGTACAACAATTTAACATTGTTGAGACTCAATCTCAGATAAGTTTACATTTTCTACCATACCAAGCTTACCTTGAAAGTATTCTACCTTTATCTTGGAGAGAGGCTTGGTAAGAATGTCTGCTGTTTGATCACCCTGTACTAATATATCTCAATTGGATAACATTTCTCTCCACCATGTCTCTAACATAATGGTAGAGAATTTCTATATGCTTTGATCTATCATGGAACACAGGATTCATTGAAAGCTTTATACAACTCTGTTTTAGGAATAGAAGATAGAAATCTAACAATTACATGCAGAAATATAACCAATATCAAAATATAAAAGACCAAAAAAAACAGAAGTGAACACAACACACAAAGATTTAACGTGGTTAACCCAATCCCTGGGCTACGTCCACCAAACAACAAGTCCAATCTTATCATTATCCAGTGATTACGATCTGATCGCAATCCGCAATCCATTACAGCTCTTTATCGCCGTAAGAAGCTACTAAAACATACATTACATAAAACCCTAACCCTAAGCCAATTTATACAATCTTTATGCCGCTTTAGGGTTAGATCATGTCGGCCTAGAATTTAGCTGAAATAAGCCTCAAAAAAATTCGCCTCTGGGGCTCCGCCCCCGAACCCCCGCCCTCAATGCCCCGAACCCCACGCATTGCAGAAAGTGTAAAATACTTTCTTGGATAGTACTTTCCTGATCAGTCACCACAATATAACACTGGTTGTCACAGTGAATGACAGTAGGATCCATGGATTGTCCAAACAATCCTACAAGAAGTTTCCTCAGTCATATAGCTTCTCGAGCTCCCATGGATGCTCCAATGTACTCGGCTTCTGCGGAGCTTTGTGCATCTGAAGATTGCTTCCTACTAAACTAGGAGATCATAGCTGATTCTAAGCTGAAACAACACCCTGAAGTGCTTTTCCGATCAACTACACTTCCAGCCCAATTTGAATTGGTATATCCATGCAGATTTAGATCTGCATTATTATATTTTAGACCATATCCAATTGTGCCACGTAGGTACCTCAAAATGTGTTTTGCTGAACCTAGATGTAACTGTCTTCTCTCACACATGAACTGACTAAGTGCATTTACTGCATAACGAATGTCTGGTCTAGTGTTGACCAAGTACGTCAAGGATCCAATCATCTGCCAATAGAGAGCGGAGTCTACCAATTCTGAGTTTGTTGCAGCTTCTTTTTATCTTATGTAAGTTTGTTTCCATAGGAGTGGCCATGGGTTTACAATCCATCATTCCGAACCTTTTCAGAATGTCAACAGTGTATTTTCCTTGATTTAGAGTGATACCATCAACCTGGGGCCATACTTCTAAACCAAGGAAATAGTGTAGAGGACCTAGATCCTTCATGTCAAATTCAGATGCTAGTTCTTGTTTACATTTGGTGATGAGATGGTCTTCTCCTGTAATCAACAAGTCATCAACATAAAGGATGAGAATCAACATTTCACCTTGAATTACCTTGAAATATAGATTCGGGTCTGCATCATTCTTGTAGAAGCCTAATCCTGAAAGATAATGCTCTATCCTTTCATACCAGGTGCGAGGAGCCTGTTTAAGACCATACAATGCTTTCTTTAACTTATAAACATGAGATTCTTTTCCATGTATTATAAATCCTTCAGGTTGTTTGAGGTATACTTCCTCTTCTATTACACCATTTAGAAAGGTAGTCTTTACATCCATTTGGTGGATCTTCCATCCTTTTGAAGCGGAAATAGCAATAACAGTCCTAACAGAAGTGTATCGACCAACATGAGCAAATGTTTCTTCGTAATCAATTCCTTCCTTTTGAGAGAAACTTCTGGCAACAAATCTTGCTTTATATTTTTCAATACTGCCATCTGAAGCATGTTTGATTTTGAAGAGCCATTTAGATGAAACCATTGATTTGTCTTCTGGTCTAGGTACAATGTCCCAAACATCATTTTTAAGAATAGATTGATATTCTTCTGTCATAGCATCTTTCCAAGCTTGAAGTTTGAATGCTTTCTCAAAGCTAGTGGTTTCTGACTCAATGATTTCACTCATTAAAGCAACATAGCTTGAATACCTATTTGGTCTTTTGCTTTCCCTGAAGGTTCCTTTTGGTGCTGCAAAACTTTCAGCTTCTTGAATCATTTTCATTGCCCATAGAGGTCTTTTCCGGTTCACATTGGTGTCTCTAGCCCCATCATTAGGATCCAAAGGCTCATTTGGATTTTCATCTTCCATAATTTCGTGTGTCTCCCTTTGAATCTCGGGAGTATGATCTTCTTCCATATTTTGAGGAGACTCTTGATCTTCAATATCCATCTCATGAATGTCCTTGGACCTTTTGAATGCAACATTTTCTTCAAAGATTACATCCCTTCTTAACTCAATTAATTTCTATCTAGGAATATAAATTCTATATGCTTTAGATGTTTCACTGTAGCCTACAAATATTCCCTTTTTGCCTGAGGGTTCTAGTTTTGATATCTTTTGTTTGGGTATGTGAATGTATACAAGACAACGAAAGATTCTTAAGTGGCCTATATTGGGTTTTATTCCTGAAAATGCTTCTTCAGGTGTTTTGTTTTCCAAAATGGTGTGAGGGCATCTATTTTGGATATAGACAACAGTTCTAGAGGCTTCAGCCCAAAAAGAAGTATGGAGGTTTTGGTCATGTATCATGGATTTAGCGGCTTGTACAATAGTCCTATTTTTTCTTTCAGCCACACCATTTTGTTGAGGGTTGTAAGGAACTCTAAGCTCCCTCTTAATCCTAGAATTACTACAAAAAGTTTTGAAGGTGTCAAAGGTATATTCTCCTCCATTATCTGACCTTAAGGTTTTGATTCTTTTCCTAGTCATTTTCTACTAGAGCTTTGAATTCTTTAAACCTCATAAGTACTTCATTAAATTCTTTACTTTTCAAAAAATATATCCAAGTTTTCTTAGAATAATCATCAATGAAAATGACATAATATAAAAATCCTCCTAAGGATGCTACAGTCATTGGCCCACATAAGTCTGAATTAATGAGTTCTAACACATGTTTGGATCTACTTTCACTATTATGAAAGGTGCCTTTAGTATTCTTTCCTAAAGCACATCCTTTGCATGTACCTTCACGTTCTTGTTTAAGTTTAGGTAAACCTGTCACCATCCTGTCCATTGAGGATAAAGCATGGAAGTGAAGATGCCCCAATCTTCTATGCCAAATCTCACATGTATTTGAAGATTCATGAAAGCACTATTATGAAAGGTGCCTTTAGTATTCTTTCCTAAAGCACATCCTTTGCATGTACCTTCACATTCTTGTTTAAGTTTAGGTAAATCTGTCACCATCTTGTCCATTGAGGATAAAGCACGGAAGTGAAGATGCCCTAATCTTCTATTGCAAATCTCACATGTATTTGAAGATTCATGAATTAGGGCTTGTGAAGGAATAATGCAAAGTTTGTATAGACATCCATGGCGAACCCCTATGGTGTGAGCTTTCTTGATATTTGATTTCTTGGTCCATGCTAGGACCTTACCATCCACGAAGGTGATTCGGTATCCTTTGTCTTCTAAGGCTGATATGGAGACCAAGTTCCGCTTGATTCCCGGTACAAATAACACACTTGTTAATTGTAGGGAGACACCTAATTTAAATTCTATAGTAGCAGTTCCGATTCCTTTCATTGGATAGTTAGAATCATCGCCAATAGTAATTTCGTCATCCAAGTTTTCCTCCAGGCTATCTAGATGTTCTCTAAATCTTGTGACGTGGTGTGAAGTCCCACTATCAATCACCCAAGAGTTATTACTGGTTACATGACTAGACAAGGCTGAATAAAATACAAATCCATTTGATTCTTTATCTGAGACATTCTTACTAACTTTAGCGATAGAGGCTTGGGGTTTAGGCCTATCAAGACATTTGATCGCATAGTGGCCATATTTATCACATCTGAAACATTGTACTTTGGACATGTTCCTCCTTTTCTTGGATGAGTATTTCCCATTTGATTCTTTGTCTTTCTTCCTTTTGAAGTTTCCTTTCTTGCCCTTCTTGTGTGAATGAGAGTTTAGAACTTGTAGGTCTTCATTTGTGGAGTTTTGTCCAATCCCCCTTGTAATTAGCCTTGACTCTTCTTGAGTGCAATCGATTTTTAAACGATCAAACTTAGGAAGTTTAGATCAAGCACTTATTCCTTGGATGAATGACTCCCATGAAGTTGGAAATCCATTAAGAGCCAATAGGGTTAATTCTTTACTATCGATTATGTAACCAATGGTGGATAATTGATCTCTTAATTCTGTTATCCTCATGAAGTAAGATGTAATGGATTCTCCTTTGATCATCTTTACATGATGAAGTTGTCGTTTTAGTGCGAGAGCCCTTCTCAGGTTGTTTATTTCATAGATACTCTCTAATGATTTGAACATGTGATAGGCTGTATCAAATTTGGAGATAATTGGTACAATATGATCTCTTACTGCTTCCACTAACATTTTCATGGCTTTATTGTTCTTTTTCGTCCATTGAAGTTTCTCACTTTCTTCTTCAGGTTCAGGTACGACTTCCTTTACGAATGCATCCAATTTGTTTTCTTTGAAGGCAAGCACGGTTCTAAATTTCCAAGATACAAAGTTGGAGGCTCCTTCAAGTCGGTCCTCAAATCTAACACCATTTGCCATTTTGCAGATTTAGAGGGATTCTTGAAGTTTATAATATTCTTGCTTATATAAATCTGGTTTGGACCTCTTAACTTGGCTCTGATACCATGTAAATGTCACAGATTTATATATGTGAAGAATTTTAAATTTATTTCAATTAATGTGCAATATATAATCTGATTAATTTTGCTGTATATATATCATGAATATTGCTGGTGCATTGTTTTCCAAATATCGTTTAATATAAGTTCTCCAAGTATTACTAATGTATACTTCAAGTATTACTGATATATATCCTTCTCATGTATCGTTGATGTGCAATTATCGATCTATGAGCGCTGAGCAATATTGTTGTATGTATATATTGATGGGCAACTATCAATACTCAATATTGATATGGATTATCAATCTAGTGCTGCGTATTTAATTGTCTGTTCACCGTATCTCATTGAATGAGACGTCACTATGATGCCCCCTTCTAGCTAGAGACATCATTCTAGCTGTTGGTTAGCCTATCATTGGACCCTTGTAGCCTAATAAAGATGGATAGGGGGTCAGCTTGAGCACAGGAGAGTTCGGTTGTCCGGTGATTCGATGTTTGCAAAGCTCAATGCCTTTGATTTGGGTTAGAGAGATGATTTAGACTTCTTTTTGTTGAGTTTGCTATTTTTAGCAAGATTATTTGGTCACATGAGAAATAGTTACTCCGACTCTTGTTTTAGACGGCATGGCCAAATTCGCAGTTTTGAGTGAGTTATTGCATTTTCAGTGGATCCAACATTAATTAATGATTAATGATTTAATATTAAAGTTTTAAAATAACTTTATATTAAATCACTTAAGTGAAGGGTCAATTTCTCATCGAATGGGGCCAAATAAATATTTTAATTGGGGAGAAATATTAAATGGAGTTTCCTAAGTCTAAATCGTTAATTTTAATTAATGGTTATTTTCCAATAAATTTAAGGAAAACAAATCGCAACTTTCCTGGGAAGTGCGATTTAGGGTTTTAGAACTTATTTATGCTTGCATAGGAAAAAGAGAAGGCATCCATTGTTATTGCTATTTAATCATTGATTTGTCTTGAGCTCTGAGAAGGGTTTCAGCTTCTGGCATTGGAGAACGTAGCTCTTTTGTGTATATCTCCATTTGAGCTGGTGAAATATGCAGTGAATTTGGATTATTAGAGGGTTTCATTGAGAGACTTTGTTTGTCCTTCATCAGTATTGGTTTTCAGCTGTTGAGAGGAAAGAAGACAGTATCAACATTTCAAAATAAGGAGGAATAAGTGTAGTGATTGACCATCATTCTAATTTGCAGCCACAAACGAAAATTTGCAGCCAATCCCAAATTGGCGTAAATCCCAAGAAGCTGCGATTTGGCAAGGAAAAAAATAAATAAAATTCATAAGGGTCGATATTGATGGATTGAGTGTTTAAAAGCGCAGTTGCATCCAATGTTTGAGTATACCAGTTTATATCAGCATTCTGCAAATCAAAATCAGGTTCTTTATGGTTGTAAAATTGCTTTTTACTCGTATTTTCATAAAAAATAAGCATTCATTGTATTTTACAATTTACAGCGAATTCAGTTAAAAAATTGTAGCAGTCTTTCAATTTGTTTTTGAATTTCAGATTATGGTATATTTGCTTTTTGTTCTAAAACTCTTGAAAATCCCCCAAAAATTATAAACCTCCAAAACAAATATTGAGATAATACAGTTCAGTAGTTAGAGCCGGTGAAGGGTTCTTACATTGGTATCAGAGCTAAATCCTGCGATCCTGATGGTTAGGGATTTTACATGTAGCCAGAGGAAGTTGGTCCTCACAGGTATTATACACTCAGGAGAGCCTTCCTGGTTGGTGAATAGGTTGTAGACAGGTAGGCGGTCACCATGGGTGACATGCAAGATGGCAGCCCGCCCAGGGTAAACAGGAACAATGAAGATCAGGAAACCAGAGAGTTTTTTAGAATCATGGCTACAGAGCAGCATTAGGTAGCTCAGGTGTTACAGGCTCTTACCATTATGGTTGACTGTATGAATCCACCGACAAGGCTGAATCTGGATCAAGAGGATAATAGGAGTGTTCATGGTCGTCCACGTGCACCAAGGACACGTTCCAGGACAATAGACAGGCCTACACGTCCCACCTTTGTTAGAGAAGAACTAGTTCAGGAGCCAGTAGAGGAAGCCGAGGATGAGATGTTTGCAGACATCCTTATGGCTGCTAATGATGAATGGGAACTATTGGTACCACAGGTGAGAGAGAGGATGACTTTTGAGAGGTTTGTTTACCAGAGAAGAGAACACTACCGTGTAGTCAGATAGGACTGGAGACCTAGGGGGCAAAATAATGAGTTGAAGCGTGCTACAGGCAAGCTTTCATTGATTACTTTTGATGGTACCGACAAAATGACAGCTCAAGCTTGGATTCACAAACTTGATACTTTTTCAGCTTTGCAGCCTATGACAGAGGTTGAAGCAATAAAATATGCCACCTTGCATTTGGAGGGAGTTGCATATGATTGGTGGTACCATGGGTTGGTCACTTTCCAACACAATCAGGTGACTGCATACTAGGACTTTGTGGACAGACTGGTGGAGAGGTTTGACAAGAAAGATCCAGAGGTCTAGTTCAGAGATTTGGCTCAATTAAAACAAACATGAAGCTTGGATCTTTTTATTAATGAATTCCAACGGTTGTCAGTTATGGTGCCAGACATATCTGATAGGAGATTGATAGTCTTGTTCATGAAAGGGTTATCCGAACCACTGAAAGGTTGGGTAAAGGCTTTTGATCTGTTCACTTTGCAAGAGGCTATGAAGAAAGCCAGAGATATGGAACATGCAGCTCCAGTCAATAAATTTCAGCACAAGGGAGCATCTTCCAGCAAAGACAATAAACCATTCTTTAAGAAATCGGAGAGGACTGAATTTACAACTGAGAATAAAGATAAATCTTTTGCACCACTTGACACGGAAACACTTAATGATTTACGGAAGAAGAAATTGTGTTTGTATTGCAAAGGGCCTTATGACATAAACCATGACTGTCCTTTAAGACCCAAGGGCAAAGCAAACAATGTTATGTGGGCTTATTATGAGGATTTCGATTTTGAAAATGAGGAATCAAATGAAGAAAAGGAAAGCACAAATGATGAAAAGTTGAACAAAATGGCTACAGGTGATGAGAAGACTGAGGGTAGACTTAAGGAGGCCTGTCTCACTAGTGTACAACAAGACGGATCATTTAAGATGAGAGGAGTATTGGCAGGGCAGCGAGTTATCACCTTGCTCGATACATGTGCCACTCATAATTTTATTGATTCCAGGTTGGTTGAGAGGTGTGGGATTCAGACATAGCAGTTTGAGGGTCTGAGAGTGAGGGTAGTTGATGCCTACGTCCTCAAATGTGATAGAAAGATTACAGGTCTACCCTTGAGGATTAATAACTTTGACTTCAAAGCTGATTTTCATGTTGTAAACATGGGTGACACATATTTGGTGCTTGGTATGACTTGGTTGCATGACATTGGAGTGTTTACGCTCGATTTGAGGAATATGGAGATGAAGTTTTAGTCGGATGGAAAGACTCACATACTTAAGGCCATTCATGACAATGAGTTTAGGATGATGTCTTGCAAACGCATGGAGAGCTTGCTGAGACATGACCAGGTTGAGTGGGCAGCCCGTTGCACATTGATGCCATCACTGGGACAGCAAAAATCAGAATATCACAAGGACATACAGGAGCTAAGAATCAAGCATTATAAGGTGTTCAGTGATATTCGAATAGGCAGACCTCCTGATAGAGGTATTGAGCACATCATTGAGTTGGAGGGGGCCAAACTCATTATGATTACACTATACAGGCTTCCAAAAAGATTGAAGGATGAGATAGAAAAGACCATCAAGGAGTTACTTGCCATGGGCTATATTAGACCTAGTAAATCTCCTTTTGCTTCTTCAGTGGTATTAGTGAAGAAGAAAGATGACATACTCATAATGTGCATTGATTACAGGGTTTTGAATAAAAAAACCATTAAAAATAGGTACCCTATCCCACAGATTGATGAGTTGATCGATGGGCTCCACGGTGCTTGTTTCTTTTCGAAGATTGATTTGAGAACGGGGTACCATCAGATCAGAGTGAGGGAACAAGATGTAGAGAAGACTGCCTTCAGATGTCATTGTGGTCATTATGAGTTTGTAGTTATGCCATTTGGGCTAACTGATTCTCCGACTAATTTTCAGTCCAACTCCACAATGAACAGGGTTTTCTAGCCTCAATTGAGGAAATTCGTACTGGTCTTCTTTGATGACATTCTTGTTTACAATAAAACATGGAATGAGCATGTGTAGCACTTGGATACAATGTTGAGCATTTTGAGCAAAGAGTCCTTGTATGCAAAGGAGTCAAAATGTGATTTGGGATTATCAAAGTTATTGTATTTGGGTCACATTATCAGTGCACAGGGCGTACGCATGGATCTCGAAAAGACCTGTGCTATCATTGAGTAGCCTACACCAGTGAACCTTACCCAATTGAGAGGATTTATGGGGTCATGTGGGTTTTATAGGAGGTTTGTCAGCGAATATTCCAGGCATGCAGTGCCCTTGACAGATTTGATGAGAAAGGGAGCTTTCTTGTGGACTCCTGAGGCACAGGAGTGTTTTGATAAGTTTAAGGAGTTGATGACTTCTTTTCCAATATTAGCTTTGCCAGATTTCAGCAAACCATTCGAGCTACACTGTGATGCATCGGGAGAGGGTGTTGGAGCAGTGCTTATGCAGGGGAAGCACGCAATTGCATATGAGAGCGGGAATCTCAAGGGATCAGAGAGGAGCTTCAACATTTATGATAAGGAAATGTTGGCCATAATGCATGCTTTGGCCAAATTCCGACAATATTTAGTGGGCAGCAAATTTTGCATCAAAACAAACCATAAAAGTCTGAAACATTTCCTGGCAGCGAGATTTGAATGATAGGCAACAGAAGTGGGTGAGTAAGTTACAGTCCTATGACTTTGATATTACATATTTCAAAGGACTGGAGACACTTGATCCTTGTAGATTATGCAAAGGATACATGGGCATCAGGATTCATAGATGGAGCCGTGCAGGACAATGACTATACCCTTGTGAATGAGCTTATCATTTACAAAGGACGCATTTATTTGGTTCTGGGATCAAAGGTGAGGAGGATGGTGTTGAGGATTTATCACGATTCACCTATGGCAGGACATCCGGGTTTTTATAAAACCCACCGACAGATTTGTGAGCGCTTTTCTTGGAAAGGGCTCAAAGCTGAGGAGTCGCAGTATGTTAGAGAGTGTCCTACTTGTTAGCAAAATAAACAGGAACACTCTTACCTAGCCGGTTTACTATAGCCGCTTCTGATTCCTGATAGGAAGTGGGAGTGTTTATCCATGGACTTCATCACAAGACTGCCGAGAGCCCAGGATAGAGACTATATATATGTTGTTGTTGATCGGCTTACGAAATTTCCCTTCTTTCCGATCACGGCTACATACACTGCTACGCAGGTGACAGAGTTATTCTTTCATGAGGTATTCAAGTTGCATGGCTTACCTCGGAGCATAGTCAGTGACAGGGACAATTGGTTTATGAGTCACTTTTGGCAGGAGTTATTCAGACTGTGCGGGACAAAGATCACTCCGAGTACTAGCTACCACCCCCAGACGGATGGACAGACTGAGATAGTTAACAAATGGGTGGAGGGATACCTCAGGAACTGCATAGTAGGGCAACATAAGGCTTGGGTTAAGTGGATTTATCTATGTGAATATTGCTACAATTCCACTTATCGCATGTCTATTGAAATGTCACCTTTCATGGCATTATATGGGTATGAGGCACCCAATTTCATGGATTTGTTGCTGAGTGATAGTAGAGTGCCTAGTGCTGGAGATTTGTTACAGGAGAGCTAGGACATTGTAAATGCTCTTAAGGAGAATATCACTAAGGCACAAAATCAACAAAAGCAATAAGCAAATCAGAAGAGGACTGGGCAGACTTTTGAGGTAGGGGATATAGTATATTTGATGTTGTAGCCTTATCGCAGTCCACTCTCAAAAAGAGTGGATTCCAAGAAACTTAAGCCACGATACTATTAACCCTTCAGGGTGATCAGGAGAGTTGGATTTGTTGGCTTATGAGTTGGATTTGCCGGTAGAGAGCAGAGTCCATAATGTTTTTCACGTGTCATGTCTCAAAAAGGCCGTTAGGACACTAAATTGTTCCTTCTATAGTGCTTCCACCCTTGGATGATGAGGGGAAGTTGGTTTTAGTGCCAGAGGCTATCATTGAGTTTAGGGAGAGGAATTTGAGGAGGCGTACTATCAAGGAGTACTTGGTGAAATGGAAGGACATGCCAGTTGAGCATGCTACTTGGGAGAGCGAGGAGATTTTACAGCATCCATAGTTGAGATTGCTTGAGGACAAGCAATTTCAGGAAGGGCGGACTGTGATGTCCCCTTCTAGCTAGAGACATCATTCTAGCTGTTGGTTAGCCTATCATTGGATCCTTGGTAGGCTAAAAGAGATGGATAGGGGGTCAGCTTGAGCACAGGAGAGTTCGTTGTTCGGCGATTCGACGTGTGGAAAGCTCAGTGCCTTTGATTTGGGTTAGAGAGATGATTTAGATTTCTTTTTGTTGAGTTTGCTATTTTTAGCAAGATTATTTGGTCAGATGGGAAATAGTTACTCCAACTCCTGTTTCAGACGGCATGGCCAAATTCACACTTTTGAGTGAGTTTTTACATTTTCAGTGGATCCAACGTTAATTAATTATTAATGATTTAATATCAAAGTTTTAAAATAACTTTATATTAAATCACTTAAGTGAAGGGTCAATTTCTCATCGAATGGGGCCAAATGAATATTTTAGTTGGGGAGAAATATTAAATGGAGTTTCCAAAGTCTAAATCGTTAATTTTAATTAATGATTATTTTCCAATAAATTTAAGGAAAACAAATCACAGCTGGGTTTTGGAGCTTATTTATGCTTGCATTGGAAAAAGAGAAGGCATCCATTGTTATTGCTATTTGATCATTGATTTGTCTTGAGCTCTGAGAAGGGTTTCAACTTCTGGCATTGGAGAACGTAGTTCTTTTGTGTATCTCCATTTGAGCTGGTGAAATTCCAATGAATTTGGATTATCAGAGGGTTTGATTTAGAGACTCTGTTTGTGCTTCATCAGTATTGGTTTTCAGCAGTTGAGAGGAAAGAAGACAGTATCAACATTTCAGAATAAGGAGGAATAAGTGCAGCAATTGACCATCATTCTAATTTGTAGCCACAAACGAGAATTTGCAGCCAATCCCAACTTGGCGCTAATCCCAAGAAGCTGGGATTTGGCAAGGAAAAAAATCAAATAAAATTCATAAGGGTTGAGATTGATGAATTGAGGGTTTGAAAGCGCAGTTGCATCCAATGTTTGAGCATACTAGTTTATATCAGCATTGTGCAAATCAAAATCAGGTTCTTTATGGTTGTAAAATTGCTTTTTACTCGTATTTTTATTAAAAATAAGCATTCATTGTATTTGACAATTTACAACAAACTCAATTCAAAAATAGCAGCAGTCTTTCAATTTGTTTTTGAATTTCAGATTATGGTATATTTGCTTTTTGTTCTAAAACTCTTGAAAATCTTCAAAAAAATTATAAACTTTCAAACCAAATATTGAGATAATACAGTTCAGTAGTTAGACCCTGTGAAGGGTTCTTACAGTCACCGAATATACGAGTCAAGGGATGTGTCATGTAGAGACACGGCTCTACGTGAGACCAACATGGTCTCACGTAGAGACGTTCCTCTACGCGAGGCACCGACATTAATCATAGCAATGTTTAGTTACAATATGTGATCGCAGCAGTAAATCGATAATAATATTGATTGGTAATATGGTTATATTAACGCAACTCAGCGATATATATTATATGATCATTATCGATTGTCATTGATTATATATATATATATTTAATAATAATACAACATATATATATATATATATATATATATATATATATATATATA
>MU227587.1:3009723-3022921 GCA_018584345.1 Thuja plicata | reverse complement strand
ATATAAAATTTATGATATTAATCTTTATTGATGATTTAGCATATACATCAATAATAATAGTAATTTTATATTATGATTATAATTTAATCATAATCATAATATAATATTATTATTCACAATTAGATAGGAATAGGATAGAGATCAAATGTTCAAGGCCGAAAGACCACTTATACATTTGATAATATCGGTTAGAGTGATCTGACCGAAGCTACATCCTTTAACATGGGGGTTCAAGGCTAAAGGATTTCGAGCCAAGGAGGTAAAGGATAAAGATATCAAGGATGTCCCAAACAATTGGAGAAGAAAACCTCACCATGCGGAGATGATCAAATTATGGAAGGAAGAAAGGTCTACAAATGAGAAAGATTGCCATCATCAAGGGTTCAAGGGCATGAAGATTTACAAGTCCATGATCAATAGAGGGAAACCTGTCACTTCAAGAAAATCGAGATATCAAGAACAATTTCAATGACAAGTTCAATGAGAGAATTTCCTAAAGGAAGAAGATGAAAAAGAATTGAAACAAGGATAAAAAATGACCAAGCTGAGGTGGTGTCCAGTCATCATTTAACCAATCTGAGAGCTCCAAGTTGACATCTCCAAGATCATCCTATCAAAATAATTCACAAATGATTATTTTCTCATTGGTTCATCCTAAAGGGGATATGGAATGTAATTTTCTCATTGGCCCATAGGGTGGTGCGTCATTATTATTGGCTATGTATTTAATGATTGGAGCAACCCTAATTAGGGTTTTCTATGAGTTAATCTGGGTCATTGGTTTCAACAAACCCCACTCCTATCTTTTGTAAGGGAGAGACTTGTTGAAATTGTTGCCATGCTATCAAAGTAATTGCTAATTCATTGTTGGTCTTCATGGTGGATTACTTGTGTTGCTTTGGAATATTGCACTGTTTCTTCATTTCCTCATTTGGAATAGGGATTTTTTTTCTTGTTGATTAGAAGTAGTGTTTAGTTGAATGGAAGATATTTTGGATGCATCTTTGTTGAACTCGCATAGACCATACCACTAGCTGCTTGTTGATTGTAAGTTTGCCTTGCGTGTTCAACTGACATTTTCACAAAGCTTAATTACAATTATTGCTTGCACATTGATATGCATCGATGGATGGTGTAAATGAAATGGTAACAGTTTGAACATCTCACATTTACTTTAGGAGATTGCACAAGCTTGGTTGATGTTGATGGCTAAACTAAGTCTAGTAGACTCACACAAACATTCATAGTTTCTTGTATTCTAGGAGTAGAATAACTTCCTAAACCCTTATCCTTCGCAGTTTTTTTGGTTAGAGGTGGTTGAAATAGGTGATGTCAATTAGATGAACAACGTAAGTCACTTTGGGATACCCGACATATCACATCATTACAATTGAGTTAAGTCCACAATAAGAAGGAACCTTGGGCATGTCTCATTTGATCACACAATCCATATACATTGTTTAGCGTATGAGCTTCCTTTGTTTAAGAGAGGATTTGATATTTGGTGTTTCATCTTGGACCATTAAGTATTTCATACTGCATGTTGTAGTGGAATAAAGTTCACATCAACAGAAATTGGCGCTAAAAGGAGGGCATGAATGTAATCTCCCCATTTTTAGTGAGCATCAGATGTTGTGGGATTAGTCTATAATTTGACCTTTGTAGTCTTAGTGCGAGAAGCTATGTTCTCACTCCAGAGGTCAGGGATGTTCAGGTTTGCTCTTCGTTTGAGTTAGATTGGCACACGTTTTTTTTGATCGATGATAATATTTTTTATTAATTTTCAAAATAAAGTTTTACATAAGAGAGCCACTTACTGTTGGCAAATTGATCTTTGCTAATCCCCTACATACCTATTTGCATCTTCATATGCATACTGCTATACGAGGAGCCTCTCAGACTTTAGTACTTACAAAATACTATATATACCTTGGATAACACAAAAACTAGCTAAATCCATATACCTTTTTGAACTCGACACACTACCATTGTTTACAATAACGAGCCCGTGACACTATCAAAATTGGGCCACAACAAACTATATCCTTCCTATGGCAAAAACATGATTTGACATCGCCTGTAACCGCTCACACCAGCCATTTTTGCATCATCTGCTCCCTCGTCTCGATCGGAATGAACATTCCACCACGGGTGTCACATTTACTCTTTTTTGTCTTCCTTGTTTGCGACTCTCCATCGTCTAGCCATCCACTGACCTCAGTTTGGCTTCCGATTTCCTTTGAGTGGTTTTCATCTTTCTTTTTAACCCTGTCTTCAAACACTCCATTTCCTCCTCCTTTTCCTGCAAATACACCAAGAGCTCCTCCCATCCGCTCTGCGCATCCTTTATCTACTCCTTGTTCTTCGATGAACTCCATAGAAGGAAAGGTTGAAAGTTCCTTGACGCCCCATCCACAACCCTCTAGGGTCATCCCCTTTTGCAATTCCAGCTCTAGGCTCCGCCCTTCCCAAGATGGGAATTGTCCCTCCCACCCACTCTGACCGAACACACAGCCGCATGGCCTTTAAAGCCTCCTCCCGACTGCCCAGCTGTAATGCCCAGACAAGAAAGATGGAAGAAATATCAAGATTAGTCCGCGGTCAAAGGTTTGTTTTCAGATACTCTTCCCCCAACAACTTCATAGATTAGTAGAAACAAAACTTCTAATCTAGAATTTTGTTTAAATAAAGGGTATTCCAATTTAGAAAAAAACATAATATTTGTTTTGAAAGCCTTGCAGAGTAGCAATATACCTGATCATAGACTCTCGTTCTTCTTCTCTTTGAATAAATAGCTCAGCCCTTTCCTGTCGTAGGTAATGTTTAATTGCTAATCCCCTACAGACCTATCTGCATCTTCATATGCATATTGCTATACAAGGAGCCTCTCGGGCTTTACAAAATACTATATATATATATACCTTGGATAACACAAGAACCAGCTAAATCCATATACCTTTTTAAACTCGACACACTACAATTGTTTACAGTTCTGTTTACAATAACGAGCCCGTGATACTATCAAAATTGGGCCACAACAAACAAACTATTTCCTTCCTATGGCAAAAACATGATTTGGCATCACCTGTAACTGCTCCCTCGTCTCGATCAGAATGAAAATTCCACCACAGGTGTCACATTTGCTCTTTTTTGTCTTCCTTGTCTGCTTCTCTCCATCGTCTAGTCATCCACTGACCTCAGTTTGGCTTTCGATTTCCTCTGAGTTGTTTTCATCTTTCTTTTTAACCCTGTCTCCAAAAGCTCCATTTCCTCCTTTTCCTTCAAATACATCAAGAGCTCCTCCCATCCGCTTTGGGCATCCTCTATCTGCTTCTCCTTGTTCTTCCATGAATTCCACAGAAGGAAAGGCTGAAAGTCCCTTGACGCACCATCTACAACCCTTCACGGGCCATCCCCAGTCGCAATTCCAACTCTAGGCTCTGCCCTTCCCAGGATGGGAATTGTCCCTCTTGCCCACTCCGTCCTAACACACAACCTCATGACCTTAAAAGCCTCCTCTTGACTGCCCAACTGTAATGCCCAGGCGAGAAAGATGGAAGAAATATCAAGATTAGTCCACAGTCGAAGGTCCAATTTCAGATACTCTTCCCCCAACAACTTCGTCACACACCCCCAAAATCGATCATAGTCGAACTTAATTTCTTCTCTAAATGCGGGCAGCTGGTTTGGCGAATTGAGTGAAAAATTAGCCTCCATTCTCTCTGCTCTGTCTCTTTCCACTCTTCACCAATGTCTCTTTCAAAGAGATTTCCCCATATGCAAAGAAATAAGGGCCTTTCTCTCCAGAAAGTTCCAGATTGTTCTCATGTTTCCACCTTATCCGTCAGCTAAATGACATCGACATGATTACTCCATGATGTATACAACACCTCCACCCGGCTTGTTTCGTTATCACGAGCTTACATCTCCCCTTACTTTATGTTACGACCATCATAGTTTTTGCCACCAATGACACTGGGTAATAATACTAAAAATCTTTAAATCCTTACCCGAGTGTGATACTCCGCCACTAGGACACAAGTCCCATTGGTTGATCCAAAAATTCATTATGAACCCCCCTAAAATCTTCCAAGATAGGGATACTCCCAATTTTGATAGTTTATCTGCAACTTCATTTGCCTCCCGCAATACATGTGAAACTTTAAATTCTTCAAATGCTCCAAGCAAAATCTTGATCCTTCAGACATGTTTATTCAGGTGCCATGCTCCCGCTTCCCCTTTGATTATTTTATTTACTATGATTTGCGAATCCCCTTCCAGATGCAATTTCCTAACCTCCATTTTCATTTGGTATTTTGATGGCTAATATTGCTGCCAAGATTTTGGCTTCATTGTTTGTTCCCATTGGTAATCTCTTAGCTCCAATCATTTGAATGTTACCTGATTCATCTCTCACTACGTAACCAGCTCCTGAAGGCCCTGGGTTGCCTTTTGAGGCCCCACCGAAATTAACTTTAATCCAACCTTTATCTGGAGGCTTCCAAGATTTTGTCTTGATTGTGGTGAGAGGAGGATGAACCCTCAAGAGCCCATTAATAGGCCAGTCAGATTGGCACACTTACTATTTATAGTAAGTTTCTATTTTTTGGAAAGTCAGAGTTACTATTTTTAGCGGGGCACCTGAACAGTTTGGTGGCAAAACGAAGATTGGCAGGCGTCAACATAGCTCATTTTTCAGGGACTTACTATTTATAGTAAGTCATTGCACGGTCAGATGCTATTTTTGGCAGGGTGTTCAGATGGTGGCTCTGGCAGTGAGCACCTGGGAATGGAGTTAGTCTCTTCGATAATTTAAATAAATTACTAGGTGGATTAATGATTATTAATAATAATCATTATTAACAATATTTATCAATGGCAAGGTTATTAAATGCCATTTAATGTAGATTATCTTATGTTGGCGCTAAATAAGTGAAAGGGAGAGTTATAATTGAATAATATATTTTCAAATATTTGAACTTATAAGCTTTACCACCCTTAAGTTATGAAAAGTGTACATGAGAAGCTTCAGGTTTGATTTGCCTTAAGGAAAATATAAAAGCCTTTGATAGGAAATTGAACTCCATCATTGTGCTTATATGGTGATCGATTTGAGAGAGGAGATTCAACATTTCCATTCAGGGGTTTGTTACAAGATCAGTGGAAGGTGTAACTACAGATCACTGCACCAATTAAAGGCTGCGTATGTTTAATTGGCTGCCACGGCTACATTGAGGGACGGCTTACATGGTCTGAAGGCTGCATTAGATGTTGAAGGGCCTGCAATTTGCTGCTGGGTGTCTCCATACAAATATTTTGAGCCTTAGGAACAATATGAGATCATTCCATAAGGCTGCGATTTAATTCTGGAATATTTCACTTGCATACAAAATCATTACAAGTTCTTTATATATTGTTTTCAAATAATTTCTTCATGCATGATATTGTTTTGTATATTCTTTTGTGAAACAAATCATTATAATTTCACTTGCATGCAAAATCATTATAGGATTCTTTGGTGAAGAATTGAGGAAAGTTATTAGAGAAACAAATTTGTAAGTGCATTGTGATAATTTGCAAGCTGAATTTCAAGCTTTGTATTTCAATTCCATACATTGTCAAAAAACTGAATAGTATAAATTCTGGAAAAAACACAGAAAACATAAAACTTGCAAAAACAAAACATACCAGTGACAGTGAATTTGAGGTAGAACCATCAGGGTTCTTACAATGAACAAAGTTCATTCATGAAGATATCAATGAGCATGAGCTTTCAAGTCACATTGGAGATATGAGAGATCTCTTTTATGTTAAAAGAAAGCGAAAAACTTAAAAAAATTCTAAAAAAATTGAAAATCAGAAAAATCCAAAAAAGAGGTTTCTTAATGGACGGGCAACGATTTCATAGTCAAGGCTTTCATCTAGTTGATGTTGATGTTTCTTTTGGGATATCTTCAAACCAATTCTATTTGTTGAATCTAGTGATACAGTCAACATGTTTGCAAACAATTTCAAGGAAATGATCAAGGAGCGACTAAGTGAGGAAGAACTATATGTGGAAGGAATGTTGCTCGTTGGTTGGTGTAGACTGCACAACGTGGCACATTCAGATTTCACTTGTCAACCATGTCCAGATGTTATCAAGCAAGGCAAGCAAGAAATGGGATGGTTTGACCTTGAGCAACCAAATACAAACAAAATCTGGAGTGCATGCCTTGAGCGAATGAGTTTGGCATCAAGGGAAGTTAGCAGGGATAACATTCAACACTCAATTTGGACAGCAAAAGATGAGCATATTGAATCCTTATCCGACGAAGAAGAAAGTGACTTGCAAGAAGATGACATGGTCGAACTTAAAGATCAAGATAATTAAGTGAAAGATGAACTTTCAGGCATCACATCACACATTAGTCCACAAGAGGAAGGTGTTGAGAAGGAAATAAAGGAAGCAATAGAGTACATTTGAGAAAGAGAAATGACAGTAAGTGAAGATGAACATTCAAAAACTCTCAAGGGTGAAGAATTACAAGAAGATCATCAGAAGTTTGAAGAATTGGAAATCTTGGGCCAAATTTCATCCATGATTCAAGGGGAGGTTTTCCAAAATGAGTTTCGGGAGGTTTCAAGTGTCCTTGGAGAAGAAGGTAATCAAGTTGGCAGGTTGAATGAGGAACTTCAAGATATCACAGATGAATCCAACTATGAAGAACAATTTGACAAGACATCTGAGTGATCATCTCTACTATGTGTTTTAGGGGGGTGCTAAAAGATCTCATAGAGGAAGTGCAAATGGATTCATTGGCAAAGATATCTCAAGACAGACAAGTTGGTTCACCATCAACTTAGACCGCTAGAGGCCTTACCACTTGAGGTGCTATTCAATGATCAACTTTTGAAGAAATTTGAAGATCCACTTATCAAAAAATCCTAAATTTTTTAAGACACAACGATTGATGAAATTACACTTGAAGAATTGCAAAATGTTCCTAAAGAAGAAGCAATTGGCAATCTCATGTTAGATGATGAAGTTTCGAGCACTCATGGAGTGAATATGCACGATGATGGACAAGTTGCTCCCATGGAAGAAGATAATGAGGGACAATGCTGGGGGGGGCTGCTATTTGATATTGCATTTGAACAACATGGCGAACTATTTGAAGGTCATACCTTTACGAAATCATTGATTTTTGAAGAAATGTTGACAGAGATACAGAAGGATGCATGGTTTGTGTTACACAAGGACAAGCCTATAGAAGTAATATTCCATTGACTTGAGTTCACAATTGATCCTACCCTCTTTACTCATGAGTTCGATGTTGATGCCAGTGGGATGATACATCACCAACTTTGACCTCCTGAAGTTGTGGATGACTGACAAGAAATTTAACAGGAACTTCCATTTGAAGCACACCAGGTTGCATCTTTCCTCGCTTTTACTCTTGAAAGTTATGAAGATTATTATTTTGATTATGGAACTGGAACAGACAGATCAACAAAGAGAAAAATCTAAGAGACTATAAAGTGGCATGAAATTTGTAATGCCCCCTTTTTCTAATGCCCTAGTTTTTGTCCTAAAATTACAATTCCAACACAATCAATAAAACATATCTTTCCCACTAGAGGTTAGGACATTAACTGAATTATATGATATAACTAATCTCATTAATGCAGTTCCTTTGTAATGTCTCAAATTGGAGTTTACCATCTCATAACCCATCATAAATTTTTCTTGGTCGGAACTTCGAGATGGCACCAATAAACTGCCCAACCTAACTAAGCTCGAGAGCACGTCATATTCATATTATTGCAAACTTGCCCACATCCCACAAGCGGCAAGAACATTCTATGATCGACTAGTTCCCTCCTTGGAGTATCCCCCAAGTGGCAAGATTGTCAACTACGACCAATTCACCCCTTGGATTTATCAAATCGCCTCTTGGCCCACAAGAGGCAGGAATACCCAAGTATGATCAATTCCATCCTCTTGGGGTGGTGTACTTAGTTCAGCGGAGCCGGTAAACTGCATCTCCCTAACTTATTTCCTCCAACTCATATCTGATTGATTATGGAATAAACACACTCACATATGTAAACACATAGTTTTATTAAAATTTAACCCTCTTGCATTCAATAACTAGTAACACATATAACGGAATTGATTGTATATAGGCAGGTCAAATGTGTTGAAATATGCTAGCTTCGGTCAGATGTAGAAATGATGATCGATTTGATAGTATGTGCGTGTATATATATGTCAGTATGTACTGACACATGTATACACGCATATTTAATTGTATATATATTCATATCATCATTTGCAATAAATTCTGGTAATCGATGAACACTTATATAACTGATCGAAATCTACTATATTCCAAGTATATTATCGATCTGCATTTAGAGGTTATCACTTGCAGATTATTGGCATTTCATGATTTATATAGGATCTCGATCGAGCATCCTTATCGATTATCATTTCCAGATTGGATATTATTTATTTGTGCAAGATAAATACAGATCGAACTTGGTAAGCATTTATGTTTATTAAGTAACAAACCCTGATTAGAGATCGGGTGTTTAGTTAAGATGAAAATGCACAATTCATGAGACATCTCATGAACAGACATGCAAGTACTTTTTGGAGACATGTCTGGTAATGGGATGTGTCTCTTTCTTATATATTTAATGTAGATCCGATCCACAATTGGAGATATCGAAATCAATAAATGCTCTGCTCTTGTAGATCGAATGCCAGTATGAAAAATTCAGACTTGTAAATTCATGATCAGTATTTCTCAATATTGATTCGGCATCAACTTCATATTTATCAAGTTCAATATTCTTATTATAATCTGCAAGAAAGTACAATGATTGTTAGAATCATATCCTGAAAATAGAAAAGTCATAGATAGATCAAATCTGAAAGAAATTTAATCATATTTAACATGGTATCAGAGCCTTGCTAAGGAAGATCCGATTAAATTTAAGATATTAGATTACTTTAAACTATATTCTCTCTTGAAATCACAATCATAATGTCGAGTGTAATCAGATTCGAGGATTGTCTTGAAGGTGTAAATAACTTTACATCATGGAAATTTAGAGTCATGATGATTCTGAAAGAAAATAAGTTAGACTCATTTGTGAAAGAAAACAAGATAGAAACATGATGATTCTGAAAGAAAATAAGTTAAGACTCATTTGTGAAAGAAAACAAGATAGAACCAGAGAATGATCTGGAAAAAACTCAATGGATTGAGAACAATGAGAAAACTATGAAACTTATAGTAGATGCAGTTAGGGACCATATAGTACCTATTCTGTCTAAATATGAGACTGCATACCTAATGTTTGAATCCCTTGAAACCACTTTCCAAATAAACAACACCAATAGGACCCTTGCTCTAAAGAGGCAACTTAATCATGTACAAATGAACAAGGGACAATCTATGAATGCATATTTCATGAGAATCACTGAACTAAGAGATCAACTGTCAACAGTTGGATATCAAATTGATAGCAATGAGTTAACACTAATAGCTCTAGGTGGCCTACCAAACTCATGGGAGTCATTTGTTCAAGGAATAAGTGCAAGATCAAAACTCCCTAAATTTGATAGGCTAAGAACATATTGCTTACAAGAGGAAGCAGGACTGATGACAAAAGGAAACAAGCAAAAACCCATAGATGAGGATATTCATGTGTTAAACACAAATTCTCATAAGAAAGGTAAGAATAAAAACTTTAAGAGAGACGAATTCTTATGGGAAGGGATCATCCAAGAAAAGGAAAGAAAAGGTAAGAACAGATTGCTAGTTAGGATTGCCCAAACTAAAATAAATTCATGAAGGAGCATGCAAAGGGTGTGCCCTAGGGAAGAATACAAAGGGGACCTTCCAAAATAGTTTTAGTAAAACCAAAAATGTATTAGAATTAGTCCACTCCGACTTATGTGGACCCATGTCTGTACCCTCCATGGGAAATACTATTTGTAGATGACTTCTCTAGAAAGACTTGGATATATTTTCTTAACTGTAAAGAGTCGGAAGAAATCCTTAAAAGGTTTAAGGAGTTCAAAGTTCTTACAAAGAACTTTTCCGGGAAGAAAATCAAAATATTGAGAACAAATAATGGGAAGGAATACATCTCAGAAATTTTTAAGGAATTTTGTGTAAATGTTGGGATTAAGAGGGAGTTTACTGTAACCTACAATTCACAACAAAATTGTGTTGTTGAGAGAAAAAATAGAACTATTGTAGAAGCTGTTAGAGCAATGTTGTACGACCAAAACATAGAAACGTCATTTTGGGCAGAAGCCTCTAGGACAGTTGTCTACATTCAAAATAGATGTCCCCACTCACATCTAGATAACAAAACTCCCGAAGAAGCATTTTACTGGTGTAAAACATGACATAATTCACTTAAGGATCTTTGGTTGCCTTGTCTACATTCATGTACCTAAAGAAAAGAGGTCTAAATTAGAATCTACTGGAAAGAAAGGGATATTCGTGGGCTATAGTGAAACCTCAAAAGCTTATAGAATATACATACCTGGATAGAAACAAATTGAACTAAGTAGAGATGTCATCTTTGAGGAAGACATTGCTTTCAAAAGAGCTAAGAGTTCTAATGAGATAGAAATTCAAGATTCTCCTAAAGTCATGGTGGAGGATCCTGCTCCTGAGATTCAGAGGGAGTATCCTGAAGAAATCATAAATGGACACCAAACTGCTCCAAAAGAGAATCCTAATAACACCAACAAAAAGAGACCACTTTGGGCTAGAAAGATGATTGAGGAAGCTAAGAATTATACAACACTCAAATGAACTTTTAGAGAAAGTAAGAGACCCAAAAGATTTTCAAGCTATGTTGCCTTAATGAGTGAGATCATTAGTTCAGAGCCAACTAGTGTTACAGAAGCTCTCAAGCATCAAGTATAGAAAGATGCTATGACAGAAGAGTATCAATCCATTTAAAAAAATGATGTATGGGATATAGTACTTAGACCAAAAGAGAAATATGTTGTCTCTTCCAAATGGCTCTTCAAAATCAAACATGTTGCAGATGGCAGTATAGAGAAACACCAAGCACGTTTTGTTGCCAGAGGTTTCTCACAAAAGGAAGGTATTGATTATGAAGAGACGTATGCACCTGTTGCCCGGTACACCTTTGTTAGAGCAATAATAGCTATTGCAGCAGCTAAAGGCTGGAAGATCCATCAAATGGATGTGAAAATTGCTTTTTTGAATGGAACCATTGAAGAAGTCTATTTAGGCTTTGTGATACATAATGCAAACTCACATGTATACAAATTGAAGAAAGCCCTATATGGACTTAAACAGGCCCCCAGAGCCTAGTATGAAAGGATCAAGAGCTACCTTATGGGGCTAGGATTTTCCAAGAATGATGCAGATCCAAATCTCTATTTTAAGGTAATTAAAGGTGATATGTTAATACTAATTTTATATGTTGATGACCTGCTAATAATAGGAGAAGATCACCTTATTACTCAATGTAAGAAGGATCTAGCCTCAAAATTTGATATGAATGACTTGGGCATTTTACCTTACTTCCTTGGGTTAGAAGTCTGGCAGAAATCAGATGGTATCATTTTAAATCAAGCAAAGTATACTATTGAAATTTTGAAGAGATTTGGGAATCATCATTTCCATTGTAATCATCATCGGGCCTTATGCACAATTCCGGCTTCGGAACATCCCAAAAGAAAATCTTCCCTTGCAACACTAGCTCTATCCTCAACAAGAAGGTCAAGCAATTCATCTCCTCATGCTTGGTAGTTTCATGAATTCGACACCTCCCTGGTATGACAAATTGAGACAAATTCCTGGGGTACAAGTGTGCATTTAAATCCTCTTGAATCTGAACTATATCCACTAGGAGACTGTCTTGATGGTAAGATATATGAAATGGCTGCTCCTCCAAAATTTTTTATTTGGATTTTTGCTTTTTGATTTTTTTGGATTTTTCACTTTTTGAGAGATCTAACATATCTCTGATTTGATGTTTGAAAGCTCATGCAATTTCCATTTAATGGAATTTCTTCACTTGATGGTTCTGATTGTGAAATGAACAATTTGATGTTCAGCCCTCCTAGCGCTAGTTTTTGTTGATGGCGTGAAGATGGAGGGTTTGTGTATCACCAATGATCTGATTTTCTAAATTGCTCCAAGAATGAAATTTAATTCGCCCTCCTAGTGCCAGTTTCTGTTGATGTGCGTTTTATGACCCACCAAACAGTAGAACAAAACACCGAGGTATCTTATCCTCTCTTGATCAAAGTTCCGTATATGCTAAGATTGCGAGAAGATCATATAGGTCGCTCCAAGGTTCCTTTCGTGTCAGGTCTTGACCATGGATAAGCTCGGTGGTAAATGTGATTTGCTGAATATCACAAGGGGCCTTATGTTTTCAGTCTTGAAAGATTTGCAATGAAACAATTTTTTGGAATTTTCAGAATATGCGGAAAGCAAAAGGAAGTAGGGTTCAGAAGTTTTAATCTACTCCTAAGGGCAATGATAGCAATAATCAATACTTCGGTGGACAAATTCCCAATAACCAGGTTTCGCTTCACCAAGTTATATTACAACTACACGAGAACGGGTTCAATCTTCAAGGTTTATGCAGAGGATTTTCATATCACCACAGACACCATCATGAAGAACAATGTACGCGAATGACAGAAGTTAAGCATGTGCATGAATGAGGTTCAGGCTAACTTTGCACAACGATTTACAATCAGTAAAACGTCAAAAGTATGAACCGAAGGAACTCATCAAAACACCATCATATTTATCATTGCAATCACAACACTTCATCTAACATTATCTAACTAATCTAAACTAAATGAGGGAATTATGAAACCAGGCAAGCACTAAAACACATCAAGTATTCACCATGAAACCAACAATGAAAACTTTATTGTCTCAGTAGCTCTTTAGCAACAATCTCAAAATTCCGCTGCTTACAAATCAGAAGTGAGGCCTTTATATAGGTCCTTGAATACAATGAGTGGCCCAGATCAAACAATAACTGATGGCCTAGATCGTGCCGCCTCAACCCTAATTAGGGTTAGGTCAAGGAAGAAGGAATCTACATTAATGCAAAAGGAATCCACTATCATAGTGGGCAATAAGTACCCATTATGCATGCATGCTCAAAAGGAGAGTGGGGTGCAATA
>MU227587.1:2983616-2996899 GCA_018584345.1 Thuja plicata | reverse complement strand
AGCTACCTCCCACAATCTATTTCGACTTTCTAAGATCGAATTGAAGTTGGAACAAGGATTCTCAGAGGGTTTAGACTTGTTTCATCACGAATCCTTTGGTTTTATCCCATATTCCGGAAAGATTTAGCACAACTCTTGCCCACGTTCCAGACAGACTTGACTTCTCAGCAGGCCAAAATCGCCCAAAACCAACTCTCAAACTTCACTTGCCGGACCAAGGGGCTTGAAAACTGTCGCCCACAAAGACTACCTAAGACTACTACCCCTACTGCTTGCAAAAGAGGGGGTCCCCATTTACAATGGGGCGATGGTGTGAAAACCACACAACACTATCAACTTCATTGGTCACAACCTTGATACCCCAAATGGAATCCGTGTGTACTTGGTTTTTGTTTGATTCTTCTGTTATGTACTCTTGAACTGAAATTTCCCTCGTGTACCCATCATCTTCGTCGAGTTTATCTTCTCTATGTTCTTGTGTGTCAGACGATTCTTGATCAGCTGGACCATTTATTCCTATGCTTCCATCTTGTTGTGTTGTTGTCAATGCTTGTTACTGTCTTCGATTTTCATGTAGTCTGACCTGCTTTGCAAATGCAACAACATCAACTGTAAGCTACTTAAATACTCCACTATCAATGCAACAATCACAAACAAAAAAACAGTCCAAACCAGAATTATTTGTTTGAGATTATCACCTTTGTTGTTCTATTAAAGGGTAGTATTCGATGACAGATAATGAAGTTCAGGAAGGATTGTACATAAAATCAGCACACTTCCCTTATTGTGACAATTATACTTAGCCGGTCAATTGTTATTGGCTAGACTGCAACCATTGGGTAACTGGTTACGACTATTTATCAACATACTACCTTTAATTGATAATTAGATAATAAAACAAGCCGGTCATTTAAAATATTATATAATATAAAGCTAGGCTGATGACAAAACAAGTTAGTCATGTAAAAATTCAGACCAAGGCATCCATAGGTTTGTTCCTTTCAAAAATTAGAAATTTATCTTCCAGGAAAACTTAACAAATTTCTGAAATTGTCATCCTAACAATTTATTCTTGAAGCTCCAAACTAGCCAATAAGCTCAATGTGAATTTTAAAGAAAATTTACCAATAGATGGAGTTGGGTTTTCATCCAATCTGCCAAGGAATCAAAGGTTTTCATCCTAGGGCATGCTGAACCTGCAAACAGAAACTTTTCAAGAAGTTCTAAACACAACAAGTCATGAATGGATCCCAAACAACTTGCCAAAATCTCGTTATAAAGGCCCAATTGAGTCTTCTAGAAGATTCTAATTTAACCTCCTTTAGGTTTCTAGAGGAACACTTTATTAAATAAAGTGACTTTATAATATGTATTTACTTTTTATTTGAGTCACTTTAATTAAATTAATTAAAAATAAAGTTACACTTGGGATTTATTCATAGTTACACCATTGTCGGGGATGGTGGAACGGGGGGATAGGTTTCTGGGACGTTGGGACAAAGGGGCTCAATTTGGGGATGACGACAGGGGGGCGGTGCTGTATATACTATATACTATACATATGGTACTTAAAATGCTAGTTATGAAAAGATGTATAAGACTATTAAGAAGTAAAATAGCAAAATTGTAAATGCCAAACGCTAAGTAGTAAATACTTGAACATTAAAGTTTTGAATATCGAATTACTAACTACTAATTAGAAATTAGAATACTCAATACTAAATAAATTTAAATTGTCGAATCGAAAAATGGAAGATTTCTATGATATCAAAAATATCATAAAGACGATTACAATGAGTAGCATGATATCAAAACGATGTCAAAATGTCAAAATGTAGAGAAGGGAGGCCTCTAATCATCCCTTGGGAGGTCGGGCCTGAAGGCAAACTCCTCTTCACTGGATCTACTGGACTCCTCACGGTCAAGATCCGCCAAAGGAGCACCAACCAATCTGTTGATATGAGTTTTGTTCCACTACAACATGCAGAATTAAACACCCAATGTTTCGAGATGAAACATCAAATAATCAATCCTCTCTTGAATAAGGTCACTTCTCATGCTTAGCTTGCAAAGTAAGATCATGAAATGACTTCAAGGTTCCTTCAATTGTGGATACTCGTTCAGTGAAATAATGTAATTTGCTGGTAATCACTTAGGGACTTACGTTGTTCAATCAATGGATATCAACTTACTTGCAGTTCTAAAGGTTTGGCTTCACAATGTGCAATGAAAATATGGTCTTTTTGATTTCCAACACTTCAACTCTCAACTTAAATTCAAACTTAACTTCTACTTCTACTTCTAGCTATGAATGGAAGGAAGTATGGATGACTTGGGCTCTACTAGATGCGGTTTTATCAGCGACTTCCACCCACCTAGTGCGAGCTTCTAAGGAACACTCTAATGGTTTTCATACCAATATCTCCTCTTCAATTCCATCAATGGATGCAAATTAAAGATTGAATATCAATTGAAGTTAAGTGCTTTCAATCATCGGCTTACCACACAAGGCACACTTACAATCAACAAGAGACTAGTGACCTGGATTTGTCGAGTCAATCGAGTAAACATCCACAACTACTTTCATTCAACTAACTACTTCAACATGAAAAGAAATCTGCTCTAAGTGAGATTGAGGAAACCATGCAACACTTCAAAACAATATTAAATAATTCACCATGAAGGACCAACAATGAATTATCTATTACTTTGATAAGCATTATAGCAACAATTTGATCAAGTCTCTCCCTTAGCTAGCCTACTCTACTCTAACCTTCTACTTCTCTCCTCTTCCAATCTAATCAGTTACAAATGAGAAGGCCCTTGGCCTTTTATAGATGTTCAAATACAACAAAGGGCCAAGATCGATTCAAGATCAAGGGCCAAGATTCATCCCTACAAACCCTAATTAGGGTTGCCAAATTTACAACCAATTACATGAGTGCACCAATTCATGGGCCAATAAGAAAATTACATAGCCTTTTCCAACCATTGAGAGAATAGGACACTTGGCATGATTTTATTGACTTTGCTTGCGATAGGAATTATCTGATTGGAGAAGACAATTAGGCTTCACCTCATTATCCTTTTCCTGTAGATCTATTTAGGAACACGTGCTTTGAATCCTGGCTTGTGGAATGTATTTGTTAAAACTGCAAATATTTCCTTCTCGATTGTTAGAAAGTAACTCTTCATGAAGGAAAAATATCTTTTGATAACCTTTCTAACTTTGATTAGCTCTTCTGAAACTATCAATTCCTTGAGGATGAATGGGATGGCATATTCCCAAATTGCTTCATCTTTCAGGTCTCCTCCATCCTCTGAAATTTTCTCATTGCCCCGACTTGATCTTGTACTTGTATCTGTGATTTTGGTCTTGAAATCTCTCGATGATGTCTCATGCAGCTTGGATCTTGCTTTCTTGAATTTCTCCTTGATCTTGATTTGGATTTTCTTTTCATAATTTGATTTGAATCCTGGCTTGTGGAATATATTTGTTAAAACTGCAAATATTTCTTGCTCGATTGTTAGAAAGTAACTCTTGATGAAGGAAAAATATCTTTTGATAACCTTTCTAACTTTGATTAACTCTTCTGAAACTATCAATTCCTTGAGGATGAATGGGATTACATATTCCCAAATTGCTTCATCTTTCAGGTCTCCTCCATCCTCTCAAATTTTCTCATTGCTTCGACTTGATCTTGTGTTTGTATCTTTGATTTTGATCTTCAAATCTCTCGATGATGTCTTCATGTAGCTTGGATCTTTCTTTCTTGAATTTCTCCTTGATCTTGATTTGGATTTTCTTTTCATAATTTGATTTGAATTTCCCTCTCACTTGCAACTTTGGAGTCTTGAACATCTCAATTTTAGCTCCTTCTCTACTCCTCCCTGCCATTAGAATTTCACACTTAAACTTAGAATTTCAATTTATAATAGCATATCAAGCATCTTTTAATTGACAGGCTAGCCTAAAATTTTGAAATGCTTCCTCCTAATGCCTTAATGAAAATCCCATCACTTGAAATTTTAGTTTTCTTTTAGGATATTTTAATTATTTTCAAAGAAAACCAAAATTCAAACTGAATTTTGATGAGTTGAACCACAATTAAACTAATTAATTTCCCATTATCAGATTTGGATTCATTGGACTTAGATAAGACTACATTCTGATAGACTTAGATAAAACTACATTCTGACTCCAATCGATTACAATTTACTTTACTTGCCCAAATCTGATTCCTTTCTTTGACAGAATTGAAAATTTGATTGTGCGAAACTCAAATTTGCAATGCAAGCTTAAAATAAAATCAATTTCTGAAAGAAAATGATCTTCAAAACACACAAATTTTGCTTTCTATCACCCCCAATCTCAGGATTATTGCAAAGGAACTACCTAAACTTCAAGAAATAACGACACTTTTCCAAACTTCAAGTCAATCTAATATCGATGAAACAATTCACTGCCTAATGCAAAACCAATTTGCCGGTAAAGAGGGAGGAACTCACTGTTTGCAAATAGCAAAGGCGAATTTATTCTAACTTAATGTCGAAGTGATTTGTTTCATCTCTCTATATAGGTGTTGGGATATTGCGGAGGGGTGCATCCCCCTATGAGGGCCGACTATGTTTATATTTACTAGAAAATGCATTGAATTAACTGTTTTCTTATAAGCACCCAAGGCCGACTGTGTTTGGGGCCAAAGTTCGAAGGTCTAAAAAAAAATATGGAGGCATGCTTTGGCAGGAAAGGCTATGGGCGGGATTCCTCACCTTGGAGGAATTCCGCTATGATTTCATGGTCCGAATTCGTTCTCTTATCCTCCATTAGTCTCTGCATTCAAAGGTTGGGAGGCATGTGTTCATGTCTAAGCCGGGCGGGATATTCGTTAAGGGAGGAATTCAATGACGGGATCCCTCATGGAAGAGGAATTTCGACCATCATTCATGGCTTCCGTTCATCTTCGAGAAATGCCCCCGACTTCAAGCCTTCGTTTTTTTCTCTAAACGTCACTCCCCTACGTTGGGCATCCAACCTCAACTAGTCGTGATGTTCGTGGGAGGCGGAGATATAACTTGGATAATTGGGGGTCGGGATTCGTCATGGAAGAGGAATTTCGACCAGCTTGGACATGCTTGAATTACTCCCTAGTCCTCCGTTTGGTCTCTGTCTCTTCATGGACTTGGGTTTGTGGTCAGACGGGTTGCATCTACACCCCTATGCTGGGCGGGACACTTATGTTGATGAGTAATTAAGGGTTGGGATTCCTCGAATGAGAGGATTCCTGGCCAATTCTTGTCCTCGACTTAGCCATCTTACCGCTTTTAATCACCCATCCCAACTCCCTTTCATCTTGAATCTCAACGAATTTGGTGTACATGGAGGAAGGATCTGTGGCCCTGAATACTTCCAAGGCGGGATTCCTCATGAGGGAGGAATCCTGACCATCCCTATCTCGCACATGGCCTTCATTTCCAACTCCGAGTTTGCGGATTCATCGTTGGGACACTAATACAGATGAGGAATCTGGATTTCTCGAATGAGAGGAATTCTGACGAATTCTTGTCCTCGACTTAGCCATCTTACCACCTTTAATCACCCATCCCGACTCCCTTTCATCTTGAGTCTCAACGAATTTAGTGTATACGAAGGATGGATCCGTGGCCTTGAAAACTTCCAAGGTGGGATTCCTCATGAGAGAGGAATCTCGACCTGCCCTATCTCACACATGGCCTTCGTTTCCAACTCCGAGTTAGCGGATTCATCTTTTTCCTTAACCAACGATCACACCCCTTGCGCTTGCGCATTCTGCTCTGACTTCATGTCTAAGACTGGGCAGCATATGCTATAAGAGGAGATGTAGGTCAAGATTCCTCAAATGAGAGGAATTCCGACCAGATTATGGTCTTCGACTATCCCCCATGGTTGCGCAGATTTACTTCGATCTCTCTCTTCAATGACCTCACAACACTCCACCAATATTCTTCAACTTTGCTCAATGCCTCTCCAACCTCCAATCAATCACTTAGTCCATTCGTATGATATTTTGGGCGAGAATCCATGATATAGAGGAAAAGGGGGGGGGGGTCGGGATTCCTCAAACGACAAGAATTCTGACCAATTCTAGTTCGCTCACTTTGTTCAATCCAAAACATCCTCACTTGACCGTTAGCCCATCGCTTCACTTCTCCATTTAGTTCTCATCAACCCGTTGTCTTGCTCCCCCACTGGAATCGAAGGCATCCCTTTGGATGGGCATTCACATGATGAAGGAAGACGTGGATCAGGATTTCTCAAGGAAGGAAATCCAATCACATCCACCACTCATTTTTTACTTGCCTTCATTCTTACTCATTGCTTTAAGCCTCTAACTCACCCGAACGAAGCCCCAGGACTGAAGTTTAGACAAGGGGACCCCATTTGATGGGGCGATGGTGAGGGGCCTTGGTGATGTGAGTTTTGTTCCACTACAACATACAGAATCGAACACTTAGTATTCCAAGATGAAATACCAAATAATGTGACTTCAAGGTTCCTTCTATTGTGGACACTCGCTTAGTGAAATAATGTTATTAACTAGTGATCACTTAAGGGGGCTTACGCTAGTTCATTCAAGACTTGTCAACAATGCACTTCCAAAGATTTATCTTCACAATGTGCAATGAAAATATGGTTTAATTTTCCAACTTTCCACTTCAAATTAAACTTAAACTTAACTTCTATTGCTACTTCTACTTCTTACTACAAATGCAAGGAGTCATGGATGGACTTGGACTCTACTAGATGCAATCTCGCCAGCGACTCCACCCATCTAGTGCAAGCTTCTAAGGAATACGTAAATGGTTTTCAAATCAATATCTCCTCTTCAATCCCATCAAATGGATGGCAAACTAAAAATTCAATACCAATTGAAGTTTAGTTCTTTCAATCATCGACTTACCACACAAGGCCTGGATTTGTTGAGTCAATCAAGCAATTATCCACAATTCCTTACATCCAACTAAACTACTCCTAAACAACATGAAATGAAATCCTAAGCTAAGTGAGAAAATATGGATCACCATACAATAATGCAAACTTGATCACATCAATTCACCATGCAAGACACAACAATGAAAAGTAGAGCAAATTTGACATTATATTAGTAACAATTCTCCAACAACTCCTGTTTTACAAATGAGAGGGGTGGGGTTTATATAGGAGCCCCAATTACAATGAATGGCCAAGATTGATTTGAAACCAACGACCCATATTAAACCATTACAAACCCTAATTAGGGCAACCAACAATAGCCAATAGAAATGAAGCACCACATATGGGCCAATGAGAAAATTACATTCCATATCCCTTTGAGGATGAACCAATGAGAAAATAATATGTTCCACATGTCCATTTGTGATTGATTTTGATTGGATGATCTTGGAGATGTCAACTTGGAGCTCTCTGATTGGTTGAATGATGACTGGATGCCACCTCAACTTGGTCACCTTTGATCCTTGTTTCAATTCTTCATCCTCCTTTCTTTAGGAAATTCTTTCATTGAACTTGTCCTTGAAATTGCTCTTGATATCTTGATTTTCTTTAAGTGACGAGTTTCCCTCTATTAATCACTTGAACCCTTGATGATGATTATCTTTTCATTTGTAGACTCTTCTTCCTTGCACAATTTGATCATCCATGCCTGGTGAAGTCTCCCTCTAGCCTTGATCGTTCATAGGGACAAATTGGAGTCCCTAACAAATTGTCCTTGAATTGAATCTTTTTTATCCTTGTGGAAAATTGATGTGAATAGGGACAAGTTGATCTCCCTATAAGATAGACCTTATTCTTCAAGCACTAAAACAAGTGGAAAATTGACTTGCATAGGGACACATGAATGTCTTTGAATTGAATACTGGAAATTATCCATGGACTCCTTTAAATCCGGACTTGTCCCATATCCTTACTTGATGAAGGCTTGATCTTGAGATAATTCCTTCAGCTCGATCCTTGAATTTTCTTTCCTTTGTTTCAGCTTTGAAGTGCATCATCTTGAAGTGTTGTCTTACTTTGAACTCGATCGCTCTAGACTAGTCCTCCTTCACTACTATCCTTGTCTTTGACCTTGAACTTGTCTTCCACCTTCCCTTGTTCACTTCCTTGCGACTATCCTTGCCTTTGGTCTGGACATGATTCCTGGTACAAAGCTTGAAGTCAGTATGGGTTTAAAGGACTTGAACAAAATAATAAATTTCAGACTTTTAAACCCATAAATTAGTCCTTGAATTCAATGCAAGAGCTTAGTAATCCTATCTGTAGAAGATTGTGGACAAAATAGATACTTGGGATAGAATCAAGGACCACAAAATGATTAGACTTAGCCATCAAAACAACAAAAATTAGACCTCTACCTATAAGGAAGACTCCTGATTTTATGAAGACATTCAATGATAAGTCTGAAAATGAATTAAAAATCAGTCCTAATAATTCACTAAGTTAGCACAAATCATGATCCATGGATTCATTAGCAAACTATTAGTTAAAACTGTGAAGCAATCCATGCACAAAGTCTAACTTCAACATAAATTTTCTGAGGACAAGGAAGTTTGAAAATGAGTCATGATTAATCCAAACAATGCTTAAAATCCATGCACAATGATTGAAATGAGGGTTTGGAACCTAAGTTTGCATTTTACCCATGTGTTAGAACAAAGATCATTACTTAAAAACTTAAAATTATAAAATCAGACCTTAGTAAAGTTCTGATTTTCTGAAGACAATGCATGGATAGGTCTTAAAATCATCCAAACTCTAGTCCTAACACCAATCCAAATAGGATTCAATCATCACTTATGAGTTTAATGAAAACATGAACAAGTTTAGCTTGGAAAAAACGCTTTGTCAAAATTCTGATTTTCTGAACACATGCCTGCAACTTACCTTATTCTGGATGAATTCAGTCTTCAAACTTAATGATTTGTGCACAAAATGACCTCTTGAAGACTCAGCAACAACTTCCTTAATGGTTGGATGAAGGGGCAAATTATAATTTTTTTTTGCCAAAATCGTCCCATACAAAGATGCTTCAGAATTTTGTCAGAGGACAAGTGTGTTTCAGACCTTAGAATGGCTTCAAATGATGCTTGGAATGATGCCAAAAGGTCTGCATTATAGTTAGGATCAGATTACAATCAAAATACAAACCCAGATTTTGACAAGGAAAAAGTTGATTTTAAAAGTTGTCCTCAGAAATTCGCTCATTACTCACTCACCTTGTCCTCCCAATGACTGATAATGGTTGCAAATGGTTGGTATTAAGTCAACGAAGGCTCAGCAAACAAGTTTGGGATGACTTGGGGGCTCAATGATTTTATATGAATTTTCAAAAAATCACCCCTGTTAGTAGCAGTCTGCAGACTTGGGTCTGAATACGCTTACTCCAGACTTGGAATGGTTGCAAAATGATCCCCAAATGGATGCCAAAGGTCTGCAATAAATTATAGATCAGTTTGTGTTGTCGCTATTTTTGTTTTTTATAAAATTGTGACATCTATATTAAACTTAATATTTTTGATTAATTTTAATGTGCTTTGTTTTTAAACTCTAAGTTTGTCATAATAAATAAATAAATTCTTTTGTTTATTTATTTTGATCTTTTATTTGTTTTAGTAAATAAATAAACTTGTTTGTTTATTTACATTTGTTTTATTTTTTTATTTTTGCCTTTGATAATATATTTCTGATATATTATTAATTTTTATTTCCCCAGTTTTTCTCAAAGATTTTTAATATTACTTGCACTTTATATTTTAAATATAATGCAAATAATATTTAAAAATGACAACTTACCTCCTAGTCAGAACTCTTGAAGATCATTGCATTTGTAATGACTTAAGTTTTATTCATTCCGTCACGTGTTGCGGAAGTTTCACTTTGTATTGCTTGTTGAAGTATAATACATTAAACATTAAAACTTCTGATTTCCAAAGTCAGCGGACCTTTTTGAGTTAGATGTAATAAATTGCAAACCTTATTAAAACTTCCGTTGCGTTTCCAATGTTCGGATCTTTTTGTATACATTGCATTTTTATATGTAATATGAGCATTGGACATCAATATTCCTGATTATCTTTAGTGGCGGAGGTTTCTTATGGTGTTGTGTTTTATATTACATGTGTAATAAGCATCTCACATTGAAATGTCCGTGCTTTGGCTAAGTGGCGGAGGTTTTATATTGTTTTGTTAAAACATAGTCTTTCAAAAGCCCCGACTTCCTTCAAAGATATCGTGCATGATATTTGCCAAGTCTTGCGGGAAATATCAGAGTTTCAAAACTTTCGAAACACTTCCTACCACTGAAACTGGAGTTCCTCTACCGAATTCTTGGCATTAAAATCTGAGATTTCGGGATGGTGTCGAGTTAAAACTCCAGTTCGAAGATACCCCCAAGCTCAAACTGATAGTCTTCTAAAGATGTATGGTTTCATGGTTCTTGTTTAAAAAGCTTTGTATTACTCAAAACGTGGTATCCGGCCGTGTTTTTCCTTGGCGTCCTCCTCAGCCTTTTGTGTTTTTGATTTTTGTTCAGAGCCATCGTTTTTGGCAAGCGTTCGGTTTTGAATCTGTGCATTCTCAGCACTTTTTCTTCACAAGATTTTCTGGTTCAGAGGTATGAATCTTCTTTTAGTCATGTTATGATCATGGTTTTCTATAAACAATTTCAATCTTTTTATATCAGAAGACGTTTTTGTTTAAAATCTTGTTTTAGATTGCATTTTTGATGATCTTTTTCATTCGTAAGTGGGTCATTTTTGCATTTCAGCAGTTTTTGTTAATTTATTTTGGGTCGTTTTTTATGAAAATCGTGGTTATTTATGCCCTTTTAGCAGTTGTTTTTGCATTGCTATGGACGTTTTTGCTGTAGGTGGTTATTTCTACCAAAATTGTAAATGTTTTTTGTAGTTTTCTTTCCAAAATACAGTCACGTCTAGGGCTTATTTGTGACGTTTTTTGAAATGATTTTTGTACATGTATGTGCTTATTTCTAAAAACATTTTTACCATGGCTGGTTTTGTATATGCCACATTTTTCAAAGAGAACAGGTTGCTGTTGCAGTCATGGGTCCATTTTCATAGAGACTTCCGTTGTTTCTATTAAAAATGATATTCTATTTGCAATAGTTTGAAAATCATAAGCCACTATTTCTACAATGATGCTAAGATGCCGATTTCCCATATATTTGCAGTCATGATCTGAAAACTATAAACGGATGTCTTCCCAAGTAATTTGCAAAACATCTGATATACTGTGCATAGGTTGCGTAGTAGTTGCTGCTCTATATCTTAATAGATTGCTGTTCAAATGCCTTCAAAAGTTGTGTCTTCATTCGCCAAAACTTAGTGTTCATGGGCTTCTTAACCCTATATGCAGTTTGCACATGTAGCCATAGCTTTTCCAATATTTTCAGAATCATTAACCTGCCTTGTACTTCCTTAAAAATGAAGAATTTCTATGAGACAAATCTTGCAGACATATGCCTTACATCAGCAGTTGTCATACCCATTATGAGCAAAAAATTATGGAGTAAAGATTGCAGTATGTTTAAAAGATGTGTTTACATGTGTAGTTGAAAGTGCAATGCTTCCAAAAAGCTTCATTTCCAAGTCCTAGTTGTTTCAAAAATGGTGATTGCAAAACTCTCCTTACATGTAGTCATTCATGAAATTCAATATGCAACACCCACAAAGAGTTCCATTTGCAAGTCTTGGTTTTTTCCCAAATTCGGAAGTTTTCATATCCATTACATGTACTGCTACATGTAATAAAAAATGTGACTATCCCAAAAAGTTCCCTACCTTTCCATATCCCAAGTGGAGGTTTTCATACCAATTGCATGTTCAGTTACATGCAATGAAACATGCAGTCGCACACAAAACTTCCACTACTGTCCTTTCAAGGGGAACTTTTCATACCAACTACATGTAAAGAAACATGCAGTCACACCAAAAACTTCCACAGTATCATTTGTAAACCAGAGGTTTTTTTACTTCAACTACATATTTTGTTGCATGTAGTTGAATGCGTAGTCGCATCAAAAACCTCCCACAATACCCTTTTTGAAGATAGCATTCCCAAGTGTGGTCGGAACTTTTTGACCCAACTGCACAATGAACTACATGTATACTACCCGTGCTGTCAAATATGCAGTTGCACCCAAAACTTCCACTGTTGTTTTTTCCAAAATGGGAACTTTTTACCCCAACTGCATAAGTTGTTGCATGTTTGAACTACACTTGCACCTTCATCTGCATTGGACTCTAAAACCTCCGAATTGCATCCATGGCCCACATAAAACAACTTTTTTCACTTAGCTTTGCTTAAAGCCCAGTTTGTACAGCGATCTACCAAGTTTCAAAATCAAATGCTGTAGGTGTTTATCCAAAGTCAGAAAAAGCAACCATCAGGCATGGAGGAAAGATGAAATCCAAGTTTCATCCATTTTAGAATGCTTTCAAAACTGATCCCAGCAGGTTACAACGAATCAATAAGAAGGATCATGAACTTCTTTCCAGTAATGGGTGAAAACGAAGATCATTGATGTTACCAAGTGCGGAAGTCAGTATTGTTTTCTGTAGATATTCCCACTCATTCACAGATTTGAAGATTTCCAGCATTTGGCAATCTGGTGACAGAAAAATCTCTTTGATAAGAGATTGATGTAATAGGGGTTGTGTCTTGTCAGACACTTAGTTTATTTTTCATCATGCATTCTGTAATATAGTTTTGACAAGGTGCATGTAAAGCATAAAATTGTAATTGCATATGTAGTCAAACATGCAAAGCAAAAATTTGCAATTACATAACTCATTACATGTAATCACATTACATAGGACTGTAATGTTGAATAAGTCAATTGTAGGTAGTTAGTTGTTGAATAAGTCTCGATTAGTTGGGTTTCTCCCACTTTTCGTTCTTAGCCCCTCACCTATAAATAAAGGAGGGTGCTCATTGTAATAGGAATCTTTATGCATAGCAAGAAAACTCTAGTAAGATTGTGCAAGTACAAACTTTGCTTTCATTTGTGCAAGCTAACTTTGAGTGAATAAAAAGCAGGTGTTTTTCAATCTTTGAGTTGAGGGAGCTTGTGGATTTATTATTTGCGTTGCTATCAGGAGGATCTTGAACTTGATTTTGTATAGACTTTGCGCTATAATTGTCAATTCAAGTTAGTTACAGTGAATACATAGTCTTTGAGTTGTGATTCATAACTTTATTAGAGATAGAGTAGAAGGTTCATATGCTT
>MU227587.1:2966378-2979418 GCA_018584345.1 Thuja plicata | reverse complement strand
TGAAGTGTTGAACTATCAAATATGAAATATCTTGAATCTTGATCAATGGTGAAGTATCATACTATCAGTATCAAATGATTTATTTTTGTATATTTCTTGCATTTCTTTGCATATATAATATATATATTTTTAAAATATATATATATATATATATATATAAACACATCCAAACGCACCCGCATCCCCCCAAAAGAAATTTTCGCTCATCTGCACACCCGCATCCCGCATCCGCACCCGAATCGACAACTTAGTAAAAGATCAATGGCCTTCTAGAAGTTTCCATTTTTACTTTATTAATTTTCCCCATATTTTAATTAATTATTAAAATAATGCCTTTATGGGGAAAATGGACCCATGCTAGGATCTATCAAATTTTGTCTAAGTCCACAATCTCCATTCATCAATCCAAGCTAGTATCCACACTTCAATTCACATCCCTCACAAGTGTGGGAAAATCGACTAGGGTAGGGACAAGCTTTTTTTTCATACTTAGATTTTTTTTTATCTTCATCTTGTCCTCAAAAGGGGAAATTCGACACTAGTAAGGACAACCTGATACTTAGAAAAAAAACCAACTTGCTAGTCCTTGAAGGGAAATTCGACCCATGCTTGGATAGTTCACACACTTAGAATTTTTTTTATCTCTCACCTTTGCCCAAGGGAAAATCGACCCTAGTAGGGACAATCCCAACACTTAGCCAATTTTCAAGTTCATTACCACTCTTGCTCTTGGGGGAAAATCCACCCATGTCTGGACAACTTCCAGACTTAAAAAAAATTTCAAGGCTTGCCCTTGGGGAAAATTGACCCCTGTCTGGACACTTTCCAGACTTGGAAAATTTTTCAAAGTTCCAAGCTCACTCTTCGGGGTAAATCCACCAATGTCTGGACAACTTCCAAACTTAGAAAAAATTTGAAGGCTAATATCATCCAAAGTGGTGGAAATTCATAGTATGCTTGGATTGACCTAAATTGTTTTTAACGAAGACCTAGAACTCTTTGCAAAAAACCCACAAAGAATATGTAGGTTAAATTTGAAGCCGACCAAAAAATGAGAGGGTTTTTCAAAAGCCCTATCCGACTTGAAAAAATTGATACATCTTCAAAGGGTCGGCTTCAAATAGAAAACCCTAGGTCACAGGAATGAGAGACTTGCAACAGAGAAATATTGCTGCCAAAAACCATGACCCAACACCGTAGATCTGCTGGAAATCAAATTCTATTACCCGTGAATAGAGATATCTTAGCAACGGTGCCTGAAAACTAAGAAACGCATGCAGTGAAGACAAAAAAAATGAAAATCCTAGACGAAAATGCAAGTCATAGAGATCCGTCGAATCCAAGCCCTAGACGAAAGGCAAATACACAGATTCGAGTGCCAGAATGTTGTTGTGTAGGCCAAGGTTACAAACACGAGTGAATTAAAAAACACGTTGTAGAAGCAAAATAAAAAATCGCGATGCAGAAGTAGAAAAAACATGCCAAAAGACGACTCTTAGAAAATGTGACCACGAATAGAGAAAAGACGTACTAACACGTTTTCCAGAAAGAAAAAAAGGCCGTCGATGAGCAGGAGAAAATTGACGGGTTAGGGTATTAGAATACCCATGAATTGCAAGCAAAGAAGCAACTCGAAAAACCTTGCTCTCAATTTTCCAATGGAGAAAAAACAAAGCGCCCATAAAAAAATCGAATTTGTTATTCAAAAATAAAAAAAATTTCATTTGAAATTTCTTAGAAAAACAAAATTTTGTATTTTAGCTTTGATAACATGTTTTGTTAAATATTAGAATGAATTAAATGAATGATCAAACAATCATTTATAGGATTTACAAAGACGATGTTTCTATAAAGAAACAATCGTAAATTAGCAACTATGTAGTATTTACATAAGTTACAATATTGACCATTAAATAATAAATAATAAAGATATTATTCTAATAGCTACATGGGTTTATGTTAAATGCAGCAAAATATGTAAGCCAAATAAAAGTCCCTTGCTCATATGCAGCTGAATTCAATTAAAAAAATGTAAAAAATGTCTTGGTCAACACTTTGGCTCTAGCCAATTTCAGCAGTGATGTCAACTCTATGGTTTATCATCAAATCCACTTTCTCTGTTGTTAAATTCAGCTAATGTCAAAGAAAGAATCACATTGCTTATCTTTTTGCCACAATGTTGGACAGGAACCTTTATCAGCATATTCAAGCAGGATACTTTTAGAGCCATATGGGAGGTAACCTTAATGATAGAGTTCCTAACAAGTGATTATATTTTGTGTGTCCTTTTTTGGGGCAGAATGTGCTTCCAGGCAGGACAAGAGCTTGAACCAATCAGAAACATTACAGAGAAGAATTTCCTAAGTTGGGGAGTGATTGTTAATATTCAGTCCCTTGCTAGGGAAACGTGTTTCTAAAATGTACAAGTTTTGCAAGTACATTTTCTTAGAGAAATGAGGCAAAAGTTTCCTGCAACATACTTGTGTAGCCTTGCCATCAGTGAAAAGTACAATGAGCTTGCATTTCACAATTATTTAGCATGCAAGAAAAATACACCTGCCCTATAGGGTTTCACATTCCATGTTGCAGGCCCTTTGGCACTGTTCTAGGGGAACAGCCGAAGTCCTACCTTGGCATGCTGGTTTGGTGTGATTGGTCATGCATCCTTCATACCTTTTTTCCTGCATGTGTCACATGGTTTGCCAACTTTATTCAACATATATGACATTCATTTCTTATTGATCCAGTAACTTTGAATTCTTATGTTCCTCCTACGCAACATACAACACAGGCGATACCCATGTTTAGGCCATGGATGAGGTTAAGAACTTAAACGCTTCATTGCAATTGATGTAAGACCCATACTTGGTTGGTCTATAATATTAATATTATTTGTTTCCTTATAAGAAATATTCTTTTCTATATGCCTATTCTTTTGTGGTACGCTTTTGTGCTCAATGCAGGATGTGCATGCTAATATTACTGTAAAGAAAAACTTATTGTCACTTGATATTCCTCTCAATATTGGTTATTTGGTTCCAAGAGAAAGGATGACTGCAGACTGTTTCTAATTATATCCCTTGCAATTGCTCATGTTCTATTTGAATCATATTTGTAGCAAAAATTATTTAGAAGATATTTTCCATAGTGACATTCTCTATTGTTTAGTGTTGTAAAATGTTACTAATATCATTTCTTCAGCTAAAGTTTGTCTAATGTACATTGGCATGCCTCACTTGGAGGTTCTTTTGGTTAGTGATTATGGTCTTGATGTTCCATATTCCGTTTGTGTTGCAATGACAAAAATGGAAATGTCAAATGACATGAAACATTTATTTGAACTGAAGTTTCGTATTGTCATAATATTTGTACAGGAAAAGCATCACGGACATTGAGTTGGTGGTGCTTTAATCCAGGAATCGCCATGGAAGAATTTTCTCGAATAGGTGTGCGCTCAATTATTTTGACATCTGGAACTCTAGCTCCACTTGAGTCATTTGCTGTGGACTTGAATTTGTATGTCACCACACCCTTTAGAAAATTTTCCCTTTTATTTTAGAGTTATCAAATATTGTTAAACCCAATGAATGCAGGTTGGAAGCCTTGTATGGATTAATGCTCTATTTCATGTGATGGGTTAGCTTTTGTTAATTAGGCCTTTTGATGTTCGCTTGGAGAATCCACATGTGATAGAATCTAATCAAATATGGGTTGGAGTAGTTTCTTCTGGGCCATCTGGTCGCCCTTTAAATTCATCTTATCGCACACGTGATTCATTGGAGTATAAGCAAGAACTCGGTAACACAATAGGTAATTTTCTCGGTTGAAGTGTATTTGCTTAATAACTTGAGTGCTAATATTATCCATTCATGAGAGCAGACAAGTTTCCGTAGGGAAGCTTAAAATGTTTGACATCTTCTTAGTTAACTTTGTAAGCTGAAATATATTGATTTTTTTGTATCCTCTCTCTGTGGCAGTGAATTTTGCTCGCATTGTCCCTGATGGGCTTCTTGTTTTCTTTCCATCTTACTACATCTTGAATCAATGCATTGAATGCTGGAAATCCATGGTGAGTTATTCATGAGCATCGTTTACTCAAAATATAACAGACATTGTTAATTATCTGTGTTTGTATTAAATTGTGATATGTATTTGAATTAGGGAACATCAACAAACTTGAGCACAATCTGGGAAAGGATTTGCAAGCACAAGCAACCTGTTATAGAACCTAAGCAATCTGCTCTTTTCAACTATGCCAATGAAGTATGCTATTTGTATATAAATTCTTTGATGTTTATGGGGGCTTTGATCTAGGTTTCATTTCCTTTAATATATGTTTGGTTCACATGCCCTATTTCTTTTAATTAGATTCTGCAGCTTTAGTCAGGTTCATTTATAATCATCTTGAACAATGTCTTTTAGGACTTCATGGCGAAACTAAATGATGATAGTTCATCTGGAGCTGTCTTCTTTGCTGTTTGTCGTGGGAAGGTGTATTCTTGTTTGCCTCTACATTTTTGCAGTTTCTTCTTTCTTCTTGGTATAGTAGCAATTGTTTTCTGAGGATTTGGATATAATGTATTTTGACATGGTTTTGCCTCAAACTACAATTACATTTCGAGTTACTTCCCTTGAGTTTTATTGTTTTTGTACTTATATGGAGCAATTTGATTTGGCTAAAGTTCTATGAGAGCAAGGTATTAAACAACTAATATACAGATTAAATTCACTTTTGCTGTTGACGCTTCAGTAAGAAATAAGTATATTGCAAACTGCAAAGTGATTTCTGCCATGTATAGAAATTCTCAAATTTGTGCCATTAACATACGGCTAGTCTTTAAATAAGAGTCTTATTGTGCATTTGAACAAACAATAAGAAAATAGGGTGAATTTGAATCCAAATATAACTACAAAATTTGTAGGGTTTCTTGATAAACATGTCTTTCCAAAGAAATTTAGCTAAGTTACTTGTATATAAAGTTTTTTCTGTTTTTCTATTTCACTTTCAATGGAGGTGCTTATTTCCTTGATTGTACATATTGTTAACAATTCACTATTTTTTCATTCTCTCATTCAGGTGAGTGAGGGTCTAGATTTTGCTGATCGGTCTGGTAGAGCAGTAGTGGTGACAGGCATACCATATGCTATGAAGACTGATCCCAAGGTTGTGGTTTTTCTATTCATTTTTGAAATACTTTATTATAACCTAAGTTTGGGCAATAATTATTGCTTGTTTAGAATAGTGTTCTTTTTATTATCTGCTTTCTGTTATCTCCGTGAAAAAATAAAATTTGACAAAATTTTGGTAACCAAGCTTAAATTAGGCAAAGAGGAAAATGATATTTATTGTTTTTTTGATGGTTTGCATATAATAATTGTCGCATTTGTTATTATTCAAAGTTTGAACCACAAAATTCGGGTGCTTTAAGTTTATTTTGATGGTTTGCATATAATAATTGTTGTATTTTTTATTATTCAAAGTTTGAACCATGAAAAATACTGGTGCTTTAAGTTTTTTTTTGGGCATCATTTTGAAATATTTTGGAAACATTTAGGAAACGTCTTTGATGCTGGGAAATTTATGTAACTTAAGTTGACTTGGGTGACTACAGTGTTATTATCCTTTTGAAATATTTTGGAAACATTTAGGAAACGTCTTTGATGGTGGGAAATTTATGTTACTTAAGTTGACTTGGATGACTACAATGTTATTACCCATGCTCAGTAATAACTAAGATGTCAGCTACAAGGGTAGCAAAATTTCTTCTTTGATCTGGAGGAACATATATTACGTCTCAGTGTTTCAAAATAAACCGTGTTAATTATGGAGTTGAAGTTCATTTATTTGCCCTCAATAAAATTTTAATTCTGAGGGTTCTATTTGTTATATCCATTTGATTCTGTTTATGCAGCATTTGTGAGACAAACAGAAATTGTATGTAATGGAGCTTTATATACCTGAAAAGTGAAGGTTCCTTGATAAGTATTAATTTATGCATAAATTGTCCAGAACTGGGGAAAAGATTTGTTATGTGCATTTGGAACTCAAGCTCACGGATTTAGTTAAACATGACAGTTTTTCTTATAAAAGAATGGTAAGAAAAGGAAATGATACATTATAAAGTAAATGTGGTTTTATATAAAAGAATTTTATTAGAGCACTTATTTTCCAGTTTGATAAGAGAATGTTTATGAGAAAATATTGATTTAGCAGAAGACAGAATGAGTGAAATTATATTATCTGGTGTGGGGTGAGGTATTAAATATTCTAGAGAGAATTGTTGGTAGATGGCCCCTTTTAATTTTAGGAATATTTTATTAAAATTTTATATCATTTGGTTTAACTACTTTACTATGTATTGGAACATAAATAGAAACACTCAAGGTTTCTGGTTTTATCTTATGTTAAAGGTTCGTCTGAAACGTGAATATTTGGATGAACAAGCTCGTTTACAGGGCAGGAAGACCAAGGTATTGTTATTCAAAATTATTGAGGTTGACTGGTTGTTTGTTCCTCTTATAGGAATGGATTTCATACTCCTTTGAGGTTATCCCTGGTGAATACATTATCTATCTTTTCTAGGTTCTATTGCTCCTTCAAAATTTTCATGAGTTCGAAATATATTTGGTCTCATTATTGGTTCTCGCATATCCAATTGCTGGTCAAATGTGAAATAAAATATATGTCTAGTCTTACCTCTCTTGGAAGCATTTTTATAGAGTGACCAAGTTAGTTTTTCTTTGTTGATCCAGGCTATGATAGGAGATGAGTGGTATGTTCAGCAGGCAGCAAGAGCTGTGAATCAGGCTGTGGGGCGGGTGATTCGTCATCGACATGACTATGGTGCTATCATTCTATGTGATGAACGGTCTGTATTCCTTTCTATGAAGATATCACTATTGTTGGGCAAAATACTCAAACATATGTTTACTGCATAAAAGATGATAGACTCAATGATGAGCAACTTGTGTGCTGCACTTCTCAATGACACACCGAGGTTTCTGTGTTCAACAATTAAACTTTTGAAGAGTTGAAATTTCCTCCCCTTGAGTAAAGCATGTGATATTTGTGTGTTATTAATTGATTACAAATTTAATCTTTGATTGCATAAGATAGGAAAACTACAATCATTTAAATGGTCAATAAATTTAAGACAGCATATGGAATCTGTAAGGACTTCTTGCTCAGCCAGAGAGCAGGAGGCTTTAGGTCAAAACAAACCATAACACATTGAATTTCAGATATGTAAACCCCTTGGCTTAGATACATTTAAGTAATATTTTGATTTACAGACACAAAAGCCATACTAGGTTAAGAAATATGCCCTATAAAGAATCTTTCAAAGTGCTTATTGAAATTGTTGGGATCTCCTTTATAGTGCAGCATGAAGAACCTCTGTGACACCTCAGATGTCATGTTCTGTTTATGATCCATCCATTTAATGCTTTTTCCTTTTTGTCTAGTTTCATTCAATATAGACGATGAATCACAATATATGTGAGAAGGTTTCTTGAAGCATGCATACAGTTTAAATCGTGTCTGCCTGGTTCTCCAAGGACACATTTTGTTTCTTTATACTGCTTGAAGAATTTATTGACTGCATGCAGCCATTAATGGCAGTTGTTCTTAAAACAGATAGAACTCCTAACACAGACAGGTTTTAATTAAAGTAACCTGAACTAATCTTGACTGAAAGACTATAATGCTGGAGTAGGCATGTTGATTGGAAAAACCTGTTATCGCTTAATAATGATTGACATTTCTTTGACTCTTAATGCATTGAACTAAAGCAGATTCAAATGCACAGTTTCGCAGTGGCTGATCCAAACCAAGCTATGACAGTCTGCACTCTAACTTTAGTTGTGCCAGTAGTCCTGCAGATCTCAGCACTACACTGCAGTGCTCAGCACTACAGTGCAGTGCCAACACCAAAGTCCGATTCCAGCACCAAGTCCACTCCACCTTGTTGCTCCTCTGTCAGTACTTTTTTCAGTTGATTGTCATTTGTTAAGTTTGAATAAGGTGTAGTTGTCTTCTGCATGACTCAGGTCCAATGACTACTTTTTTGGCACATGGGATAGTTTTGACAGCACTTGTGTTGTTTGTAAGATGTCAGAAAACCAATGAATGCTGCACACAGCTGGAAAACAAGCAGACACATTAGCAAAAAGGCGAACAGAAGCTGAACCATTTTGTAAATGTTACCATTTTTAACCATCTTTTTGTAATTTTATTTATACATCCACCCAATCCTTAAGTTCACTACGCATATTTTCATTTCAGTTGAGCAAATTAGCTAGGAGGTATTGCCCCAGTTTTCACTGTCAACTTTTGGGCCTTTGTAATTATATATACTACACGAGTTCAACTTTGTATTCATTATTCTGTCATCTGTATTCTGAATGTGATAACTTTACCACATTGTTTTTTGTTGCATATTAATTCCACGTTTCAATAGTGTACTAGCTAGATTATATGGTTGTGTTGTGCACCATTTTGGGCCTCATGATGCAAATCATTGGTATTAGAGTAGATTTCATGCCATTTGGTTCATAGGATTGATCATCATATGCTTGTAAATGCTGATGTACAACAACAAAAAGGAGCACAGCATGGTTTTGTATCAGATTACTCGGACAAACATTGACACAACAGTATGGCAGCTAATTCCTACAAGAAGCCTTCTATTACCTCCCCAGATGTCCAACAACTCACTGAGAACACTCTCAAGGGATAGCACAGTACCCTCTTTGTCTAGTTGAGTGAACTCATAATTCAGCTGGGTTGCTTTATTGTGCCTACTTCTTCCACCTGGCCTGCTAGCATGCTTTGTCAGCTCAATCAAAACCCTTTCAATGTCCAAATCAATTTGGGCATTTGAGTTTTCGAAGCAAAAACGGATGCTGCAACATTGTATGATTGGATCTGAGAGTTGGAATATTAATTATGTCGCATAATATAATTCAATTTTACAATTAGAGGTTTATTTTTTTGTTAAATGCTTCATCACTGCTAAGGAAATTACTTTTATTGCATGGAAAATATCTAAATTTGCTTCACATTGGTGGGAAGCTGACTATTGCCAATTTGAGCGTAATTTCTAACTCACACTTGGAGAAATTTATCATTGTTGTTCGTGAAAACTATTATCCTCAAAATACCATCAGGACAATTACGTGAAATCCTAGTACTTGCACCAAAGAAAGGATCAATTGGTGCATTAGTGACATGTTGTGAGGTTTTCACACCATCGCCCCATTGCAAATGGGAACCCTCCCTCTTTCGCTAGAGCGGTAGGAGTGGTAGTCTTTGGCAATAGCTTTTTTTTGAAGCCTCTAAGTGAGAGATTTGAAGCTTGGGGATTTGAGGTTTGTCTTGCCTTCAAACGGTGTTTTTCAACACCATGGATGGATTTGGATCATTTTGCTGAGATTGAGAAATTTTGTTGTCTTCCACCCATAGTGGCCTGGGTGCCTCTTCCTTGGCTTGAGGTTGGTATTTTGATGGCGATCTGGATTTTGAATGATGATAGATCAACTTTGATTTTGGTTTTTTTCAAAATTGGAGATAATTGACGATTTTCAGATTTTTTGGGCGTAAGAGATGGAGATTTTGAACGTAAACGATAGTGATTTGCAAGATCGCAATTTGGGTAAGTCCGGTAATTTTGTGAGAATGGCGATTTTGTAAACCCAAATTGAAGATTTGGATTATTGAATTGATCTTGTGATGATGGCTAAATTCTGGAAATTTTGAGCTTTAAGTGTGAAAATTGGATTTTCTAAACTGAAATTTTTGGTCTTCTAGCTTTGGTATTTCGGCTAGTAGGCTCTTGCAAGTTTTAATTTTCGGCAAGCCCACCCCTGCAAATTTTCAATTTCTGCCATGGCAGTTCATACAAGTTGTAATTCCTAGCATGGTGGTTATGTCCTTTTTTCGACATGATAGCTATGACATGATTTCGAGAGTTGAAATTTTAACTTGCAAATATTAGGTAAATTTGAGCTTGGAGTGAAAAGGTTGATCTTGGATGGAAGTTTGGAATTTAAACTTTTGGAAAATTTGTCTAACTCTAGAATTTCTGGCGTGGTGGTCGTGTCAATTTCTAATTTTTGGTGAGCTGGTTCTTACAATTTTTTTATTTTCAACAAGCTCACCCTTGCACATTTTCGACAACATGGCTACCTCACCTTTAATTTCTAGCAAGCCTCTTGGTGCAAGATTTCGATTTGGAAATGGTGATTGTGTTAAATTTCGACATGGCTTGAGTGGTGAATTTTTTTTGAGAAAATTGATTTTGGCTAAGGCAATTTAATTATTTTAATCTTACAAGGGAAATTTGGAATTAAAATTGAAATTCAAAATTGATTATGGGGCCTTGTGTGGCCAATTTTAATTTCATTTTTTTGGCCCCATTATGTGATAAATTCGATGCAAATTAGGAGCCTACATGGTGATAAACTCGAGGCAATTTTAAACCCCCATGACTTGGCAATTTTAATTTAATCGAGGGCCTACATGCTTACAAATTCAATTCTAATTTAAGGCCCCATATCAATTTCGGGTTTAATTAATTTAAACTCCATTCCAAGTCAGCTCTTTATTCAAGGGTTGTGATTTACTTTTGAGTATTTTTAAAGTATCCCAAACAAGTCGTCCCTCCTTGGGTGTTTGGCTGGGTATTTAAGGGGGGCATTTGCACTTCATTTTCAAACTAAAATAATGCTTTTTTTTTTCTAATTTCTCTGGTAGGTCCGAATTCTCCATCCTTGGCAATTTCGATGTTTGAGGGGGGCTTCGTTTAGGTGCGAATTTCATTGGAGGAATTGGGCGAGCTTTCTTGACACCATTTCCAGCCTCTTCCCCAAGCAAGCCACAACCTAGGGCATCTAGTTTCAGACTTTTGATTTTCAGATCTGATTGTTAGGGTGCGGATTTCTTCTCTCCAGCTGGGCAAGCTCCATGATTTTCTCTTCTTGCAGGCCTGATCTTCTTCTCGTTGGAGGGCGATGTTGATGTTTGTTGATGTTTGTTTGGCAAGCATGGTGAAGATCCATTCCATGCCCTAGACTAAGTGCAACCAGCAAGCTGGGTCTTCCACTTCACCATGCTTTCATGAGCAAGTTTGAGATTTTCCAAACATTGTGGGCGAATTCAGTTTTGGAATGCATTTGGTGTTTGATTGATGAATTGTATTAAGGAGAGAATTCTGGAAGGAGTTTGAAGCAAGATTTGGTGGGAGCCTCACGATTTGACATCACTTACATATCCTTTAAAGTTGACTGATATAGACCAAGGACCAACAAGTTGTTTGTTTTAATTTTCAAATCTCTTGCAAGAGAAGGTAAAGGGGTGTGAATTGTTGACATCTTGTAAGGTTCTGATTTTGGGATTTGGATTTGATTATGTTGAGGAGGGTCCTCCATTGATCGAAGTTCACAAACAAGGTGGTGAACTTCCCTTGGTCTCATATTGCTTTCCTATCTTAGCGTTGTTTTCATTTTCTAATTGATTGATCAAACGAAGTAACACACTAATTTCAACTAAGTTAACAATCAAATACAAAATCCTAAGCTAACTAGTTGGAAAGGCTAAGTTAACGTCAATTTGAAAATCAAATGCAATTCAATGGTAATCAATGAACAATCCATGACAAATATTTAACTTGGTAATAAAGGGAAATCAATGACAATCTAAGTTGGAATGATTCTAAGACGAATGAATTGCTAATCAAAGGATAAAATCTGCAAGTTAGTTGGATTGAAATGCAATACAACCACAATCTTAATCTTAACTCAATTGACTTAATCGAATTTTCAAGTTTTAATGACAATATTTTATCGAATCAAATGAAGTAAGACATGTTATTTTGCTCTTGCAGGTTGGCAAGGATAGGGTGCCAAGTTCAAGCTTGAGGACTTCACGAAAGAGAGGAAGGGGAACCATAGCGAAAGGTGGATATGAAGGAGAAAGGGCAGAATTGAATTTCATCCTTGGAATAACTTAGAAGATCAGAGCAAGGATGGTATGCATATCCTCCATCATCACGTCAACAGGTGAGCGCTTTAAGCTCAAGTTCAACGAGGTCAAATGGCAAGGAAGTTCACACCAAGTTATCAGAAGGCAAGTCAAGGTTAAGACATCAAGAAACATCAAGATGCAAGTTCAATCAAGTTCGGATCATGGCAATCAGAAAATTCAAATTTCATGCACAAGCAATCATAGTGTGCCAAGTGTCCTATTTTTCTCATTGGTTGAAAATTTGGCAACCCTAATTAGGGTTTCTAAGGATGGATCTTGACCCTTGATTTCAAATGAATCCTGGCCCTTCCTTTTAATTGGACATCTATAAAAGGCCTAGGCCTTCTCATTTGTAAAGGAGTTAGTAGTAAGGAGTTATTAAGATCATAGTTACAAGCATCGGACTTGCCTCGGACTCGGCAAGGTTGGATTGGCCTTGGACTCGGCCTTGGCGGCCGGACTCGGCAAGGACTCGACAAATCGAAAAACCCAAGAAATTCAAAGATTTTTAAGGAGTTAAAGCATTTTTCATGCATCATTTTGTCAATTAACATCAAATACACAATAATTGAGATAAATAGAAGCTACTTTGCACACATATACAAGTTTACAACTTTACATAGATCGCGAAAGTATAAAGTTATAAACTGTTAAACTAAATAACACACTAGAAGCTGAAATATAAATAGTTTCACTGTCAAATGTCTACAATACTCATGGAATATGAAATCCATGGAATCAAAAGTAGCTGTAGCTTCAGCAGTTCAATTTATCACTCTGAGGAACATGTAGCTTCAGCAATTCAATTTATCCTTATAATATGATTGATCAGCCATCTAAGAAGAATCTTTTTCGTGAGTATAGATTATGGAAACTAAAATTTACAAATATTGATCTGTAACTGAACCACAACTAGCAAAGTCGCAGTGAGTTGAGAAACAAGCTTCTGATGTTTTTGGTTCAAAGAAACTAAACTAGGTTCTCGATGTTTGGTCTAGGTGTGGAGAATATCATTGGA
>MU227587.1:2940185-2952273 GCA_018584345.1 Thuja plicata | reverse complement strand
TCATTATGATGTAAATGTACTTGCCAGTCTGGAATGATTAATGAAAGTATTTATTATTCTATGATATATTCTATGTTTATTGTATTTCCTGTACTATGTCTATGCATTATTAAGTTACCCGTGACGGGAAACACTGTGTACCGATCCTTACCTTTTGCCCCATTAAGGTTCCTATTGGTTTGATTCCATGTTGATCTGCTCCTACCAATTGAAATGTGGGTGGCCAGAGGGTGGGTTTCCCTAGTGCCTTCTAGGTCTCCTCCGGTAGAACATTTACACCAGACCCTCCGTCCACAATAGTATTAGATAGTTTGCACCCCATTATCTCCATTTCCACTATTGCAGGTGTCCTCCCTATCCCTATAGTGAATAGAGTATCGGTGGTCCTTTCTCCTCGCTCTTCTTCTTTTTCCTCCCCCTTTTGGGTCTCTTCTTCGATTCTTGTTCTTTGTGATATTGCTACTCTTAGCTGAGGTAATGTTTCTAAGAGGTCCCTAATTTTCACAGGAATAGTGGTTTCTAGTACTTGTTTCATGATGGTAGGTACTGGTGGTTTATTTGTGGATTTAGTAGCACTTACTCTTCCTCCCTCTGGCATGTTATTTCTAATCTCATTCCTTGCTTCTTGGAACCTTTCTTTTTCTGTGGCTATGTCAGGGTATGCAAGTTGCGTGGATTGCATTCTTGTTATGGCGAATACTTCATTCTTTGATTCCGCAATGTCCAGCCTGTTCACCCCCTTTTGTCTAGGGCAATTGGCATCCTCATGATTTCCTGGTCCACACCATTTACATAATATCCCTTCATTTTGTCCTCCTCCGCTCTGGCAGTCTCGCGCAAAGTGTCCCCACTCATTACATCGCCTACATTGAATCATGGGCCTTCCTTTAGAATCGTACTGTATTGCTCTCTGAGGTGTGTTGTTATTGCTGTTGTTGTTGCTTCCTCGTCTATTGTTTCCATACCCTCCAGGTGAAGCTTCTGTATTTGTATTCCGTGGGGGGGTGGCGGGTGGTGTGGATTGTTCTCCTTGGGTGAAGAATACTTGAGCACTCCTTGCCTTCAAATTGTAACGGCAGTCTTTGATTGTGTGTCCTAACACCTGACAAATATCACAGAAGGCTTTGCGCGGGCATGTTCCCTTTGTATGTCCCTCCTCATAATCTGTACACCAAAGTTCCCTCCCTTCTCTTTTTTCCTCCTTACTTCCCGTAACTTCATCAACCGCATCATGTCTTTTCTCAGGGCCTGGATGGTCTTGGACTCATCCCCACTCTCTTCTGAACTCTCGCTCCCGCTTCCGTGCTTCTTAGCTTTGGAAGTCTTATTTTCACTTTTGATGTCCATTGCTCGGGTGCATGCCTCTCCGAAGGATGATGGTGGTACTATCTTCATTTTCTGTTTCAAGGACGAGGTTAGCCCTTCAATGAACCATCTTTTTTTCAATTCCTCAGCAGGTTTGTTATCCAATTTTCCTATCAATTCCTTTAATCTCCTGGTATAACCCCTTATTGACTCGTTTTTGCCTTGTCTAGTATTGTAGATTTCTATGACTATCTCATTGTCATCCCGTAATAGTCTGAATTCCTCCTCAAAGGCAGTACGGAGGTCCTTCCATGTGGTTTTCTGAACAACCTCCAAATCTGTGAACTAATCAATAGCAATCCCTCTTAGTGTGGCAGGGATGGCTTTTAACCATTCATTTGTATCATTTTCTCCATTGGCCTGCCATATGGTAATACACGTTTTACAGTGTCAGACCGGGTCATCCGACCCTTCTCTAGTAAATCTGGGAAGTTTCTGCTTGACTACTGCCATTCTTCTCCCTCCTGTCGGGACCCTTCCTCCTGCCGGGATGACACTTCTTCCTAGTGGGACTCTTCCTCCTGGTGGGATACTTCCTCCTGCCGGGATGACACTTCCTCCTGGTGGGACACTTCCTTCTGCCGGGATGACGCTTCCTCCTGGTGGGACACTTCCTCCTGCCGGGATGACACTTCCTCCTGGTGGGACGCTTCCTCTTGCCGAGATGACACTTCCTCCTGGTGGGACGCTTCCTCCTGGTGGGAAACTTCCTCCTGTCGGGATGACACTTCCTCCTGGTGGGACGCTTCCTCCTGGTGGGATGACACTTCCTCCTGGTGGGACGCTTCCTCCTGGTGGGACACTTCCTCTTGCTGGGATGACACTTCCTCTTGGTGGGACGCTTCCTCCTGCCGGGATGCTCCCTCCTGGAGGGATGCTTTCTCCAGAAATAGTGCTCTCTCCTTCTCCTTGTGACTCCTGTGTCTGGGTGGAGTGAGGCGACTCTCGGTACTCCCTGCGGGCAGGTGTTTCAGGATTCTTTCCTCCTCCCTTCAATGTTTTTGAAATGGCCAAGTTGGCTATTCCTTATATGGTGTTTTGGATCAAGCTTTCCTCAAGTTGTCTTTCGCGTAGAGATTGGTTCCCCAACTCTCGCAAGCGGCGACGTCTTGCTTCCTGTTGTTGGCCAAGAATCCGCACTCCGGCTTCTTCTTCAGTTTCTTCTTCCGGTCTGCGTTTAGGATATTTGTTTGGAAGCAAGGACATGAATTTATCAAGTGGACCAAATGTCTCGTTAGGAGTCGAGGAAGTCTGCAAGGTAGATCCTACACACTGGTGGCACTGAAATTCGTCCGTACCGTGGTAATATGGAACCGCTCTCTCGGCTTCCCTTTCCACATACTGCACTATCCAGGCTACCCCCCACGTGTCTTGATCTTACCTTGGTATTCCCTCCTCTGTATTATGACCTCCAGGTCCGAACTTAGGTAGCGGCGCCAAAATGTAGAATGCTTATTATTCCACAATGTACAGAACAACACAACACATTCAATAGAACAATACAATATATATTCAACATATACTCAGTGATACCAACAAGACATTAACCAATAATACAATTAATTACCAATACCAATGAGATGCACACAACACCATACCAGAATACCAAGATGGCCAGGATATTTTATTCTATATTTATTACCAGCAAAACCATAAGTCTTACAACAATAAATCAAAGTCTTATATAATAGTCGGTTGGTTGGGGAAACCAACCGATGCATCTCCTGGCTCCTAACTACCCTCCCAACCAAACATAACTAAGTCTAATACAATATTACTTTATTCCGTACTACAGCAGGCACACAAGCAGCTATCGATAATCAGGCACATGTTTAGTAATTAATGGTAGCAATTAAGGAAGACTAATCATTGATTCAGATTGAGTCTAGATGCAGTGGTTGGAAATCATTAAAGAGTGGTGCAGTTAAGTATAATAAAAGGACGTGATTATGTCGATAATCATTATGCTAATGAAGAAATACATTGATAATGAAAGGTAATAAGACATGACCCTTGGTAATGTGACTTCTTATCCCCATTCCAAGATATGATAAGGAGTTCACAATCTCTCAAGGAACGTCATTCAGACTTTTATTTATTCTGATTCATCCTATTTGGATCTGCTTAGATTGAGCACTTGGCTTGTTGGCAAATCCGGTTGCAGGCATCTAAATATACATCAGAAACAACATCATGATCGTTGCAAGAATACATATTCAGATTAGACACAGCAACTTCATCGCTCTAAGCGATATCACCAAATTTGTTGCACACAGATTTTTATTACAGATATAGCAGCACCTTGTGATTGTTCAATCATATTGATGTATCAGGCACAACACCAAATCATCCTTGCATTGTTAAACAGATATATCAGACACAACATTGTAAGAAGGTTCATTGCATAGTTCTATTGTCATATCAGAGAAGGCCGAACTATATATCTGCATATTACAGTGATTTTTATAACATTGGCAGATTGTACATACATATACAATCAACTTGCATAATTTACTTGTCATATTAGAAATAGCAGTGATTTAGCTATTCAAAGTACTCATAAGAAGTATCGATCACAATATTAATTAAGGCTATAAGGAAATTAGTCTCTTGCAATTGAGTTTGCAAGGTAATTGTCCCTATTTCCCAAGTTAGCCAAAAAGGGGACATTACAAAAAGTGATAATGTGATAACACCACAGAAAGTTGGAATGTTCCTATGTGCTCCTAAGTAAACTTAAGTACATGTGTGTTTAGAACCTAGGAGAGAGACTTACAGGGTACACCACTTAAGGTCTTAAACACACCAACACCCCCCTTAAATTCAACTTAGGTAGAATGTATGCAAACAATGCTAGATGGGCCCCGACTACTATGCCATGTTAGGTACACATGTACAAATGCAATGCAATCTCTTGCAAATGGGGGAAAAGAGAAAACCTAGTGGGACAAAATTCCTCCCCAAAGAGAGATGAAAATACAAAATACTCTCAAAGAAGAATGGGAGAGACAAAACTCCACGTGAGGAAAAGGTCTCCCCCATAAGAGAGAAAAAGCGAGACCATGTAGCCCCCCCCTTTCCCCCCTCAATGTAGAATATTTACCAATGGTAGATTCTCCAAATTGGATGTAGAAGATGGCCCATGATCGTCGAACAACATTCCTCCCGTTAGGAAGAAACAAAACCAAAGGTGTATGTATGAAGTCTCCCCAATCGTGAAAGGAAGAAATCTGCTCAAATGTTCCCACGTTGATGTGAAAGTTGCCCCTTCCAAACCTGGTATACTAGGCCACATTGCTGAAAAAGACAATCCAGGATCTAGTGAAGATGGATGTGGAACATGATCCAGAGACTCAAGTGTCTCCTTTGAAGAAGACCTCCAAATGTTGGTCCAAAGTATCCACACTCATGTCAAACTGTGAAGAATGATCATCTAGATAATGGAGAAGAGGGTCAAAGTGTTTCCCCACAACAATTGAAGAAGGATCATCTCCATCAAAGAGAATATGAATATCAATAATGGTGTCTCCCAAATCTACAAGATAGGACTCCACAAACAAACCTGCAATTTCTGTCAAGCAGCCATCCCAAGGAACTATATCTGGAAGACAATGTATATCCCGCTGCACTGAATCACAAGAAGCCAAAACTGTGCCAACACAAGCATCATTAGGATCAATAGTGGATGTGATCTCATTAGGAAGAGATGGAATGCAAGTCTCAAGATCTAGATCACATGTGAGAATACCTAAGTTCAAGAGGCCAAATTTCTCAAGATCAAAATCCACAGTAGAAGTGTGATCATCATAGGAAGAATCCACACTAGAAGTTTGATCATCATATGAAGGATCAAAGTCATCAATAGGAACAAATTTTGAAAAGAAGTGCAACTGAGATGCATGATCCACCCCAATAGCAATGATTCACTCTATTTTCCATTTGGGTGGTTCCCAAATAGTAATGAAAATTTAGAAACTGCCAAACATTTATGAAAATCGAATTTAAATTGCTTAACCATGATTTAATTTTTTTTTAAAATTTAACATCTATTTTTCATTTGCGTGGTTCTGAAATAGTAATGAAAATGTTATTTGAAGTGCTTAACTAGGATTTAATTAAAAAAAACAAAACAGTTTACATCGGGGACCCCTTGTTGTGTTGGAGGGCAGATTTTCTTCTTGTCCCACCTTGTATTGGACATCTCTTTTCTAGAGATGTGTGGAAAAAGCTTGAGACACCATCAAGGAACATTGCTTTTGGGTGTCTCAAGTGACACAATATTTTTGTCAAGTGTTTGAAGATGGATAAGCGATAAATGGAGGGTGATTGAGGGGACCGTTTTCATGATGGAATCATTTTAGATCATTGATTGAAATCAATCTTCTTATTCTCTAATGTAGAGACATTGAGGATGGTCAAAATTGTTTTGTGATCTAATATTTGTGTAAATACTAGCTATTTAGGTCTAGGGGTTCCATTATAATAATTTTCATTTCAAACCTAGAGAACTTGGTGTGAAGTGGAGCAATTTAGAAATGTATCTTGTAGTGTAGATAACAACATTGACATCATTTTCCTCCATGGTAGTAAGAGATTTCCTTGAGTTTCACAACCCTTGTATAGACAAATATATTCATACTTTGAGAGATTAAATTCAGATTGTGCATCAATAGAAAGAGGAGTTGGCTGATTTCAATAGAAACTTGGCCTTAGTGTTGGAGTCTTAGTAATTCATTCACAAATTGGGAAGATTGGAGTTGGGCTCATAATAAAACCCTTCCCTCAACTCTTTAGTGGGTGAGCAAAAGAATTTGTGAGCTCTTTTGAAGGGTCCTATTTAGACATCATGATGGAAAAATGGGTAAGTATGTTTAGGAGCTATGGTAGATGGTGGTGTCGTTAGGTGTAAGGCAAGGGTTTGGTAAAAATGAAGAGTAGAAGGTTGAGTGCGCATTTGTTGTCTCCTAGCCTACAAAAGCCTTGATAAATGTTATTTAGCACCACGTTGTTTGGGTGCTGGTTTTTGGCTTGTTGGATTTTCTTTGTAAGGCCTCTAGGCCTCGTAGTAGCATTTTCATCTATAGGGGTTTAACTTTGTTTTTATTTTGTACGTCATTTATGAGTCAATGCATATATTTTGTGTTCTTATTTTATAGGTAGCGGTGGCTGATCCCTCACTATTATAAAATGTTTATTACATGCACATCAAAATAAACATATAACATGTACTATAAATTCAAATGATGAGAGTTGTGATGAAAATGTTTGTCAACAACTCAGTAGGCTAAAAGAATATTGATGTTTAAAGCAAAATGCAATTGAAGAATCTGAACCATTTTATTAAAAACCTTTCATAGAATCTAGTAAATGTGTTTTGAAATGCATGCTATTCCATTCCTTTAATATTTTTTTGAATTATGTCTTTTGATTGTGTGAATCTTGAATCTAATGGTGGAGCCATGAATTGCGCGGAAGGACATAGGAAAGTTTTTGGTTTGCAATTAATTGCAATTTCCGTCTTGTAATTCTTGAGTTATGCTTATATGGGTTTGGGTAGGATGTAGTATAGGTGAGGTTTGAGTTATGCGCTAGATTGGCAGTATTTTTTTGGTTTTCAACTAGTTGCAATTTCCTACATGTAATTCCTAGGTTATGCTATTATGGGTTTGGGTAAGATGAAGGATAGGTGAGGTTGGAGGATGCCATGGCTTCCTTACCTTTGGATGCTGGCCTAGAGGTTTGGTTTAGATCTAGGGATGTGATTTAGATACATAGAGAGAAGGTTGGGGGCAGAGGGGGGAAATGTAGAGGGATGTGGGGGAGGAGCAAGATAAGATGGGAAAGAGGGTGGATGTAATATGCCAAGCTATTATCTTCCAAAATTTTTGGTTTTCCTTCAACTTCTCAATGGTTAACTATTAAAACTTTTGTCAAACAATATACATGTACTCAACATTTAGTCATTTTCACAAACAATTTGTTTTCATTTTGAACCTTGCAGGTTTGTACATATAGATTTGCGTGATGAAGTTTTTGTGTTTGCAATGTATTTTCTAGAATCTAGAAATCAAACTAATGATCATGATTTTCCCAACAACAACATATTCATTGAGTAGAATAATAGTTCCATTAACAAGATATAAACATACATAGAATGATTAGTCTATCTTGACCTGGTATAGCACACTGCAACATCAATGTAAGTACAACACAAACTAAACTCTTCGGTACTCAGAATTTACATAACCTATTGCAATCTAATATGAATGTCACCTCGCCATCAATTCAAGTGCCATTGTAGAATAGGCTCAAAGACTATTGCAACTGAAGGTAACAACTGTAATGGTGCTTGAATGAGAACAGTTGTGCAACCTGCAGATCCTTCGTTCAAGGAAGGAACCAATGAACTCTTCAGTTCCAATGCTCCCACGAAATGATCCGTGAGCTCTACTCGATATCCCCTGCAATCTCAGTTCACCGACAACACCTGGAGCTGCCCTCAACCTAGTCCTCATGATTGGTATGGAGGCTATGTATACCATTGGCTAACACCAAACATATCTTCAGAATGAAGAGTCTTCCGTTCAAACATAGGTGCCAATTGCTAATTCCCTAGTGCTATGGTTCAGATGTTGCTTGGTATTAATATACTTTGCCACCATAATGGTTCCTTCTCTTTGTATGAAAACTTACCCAAATAAACCTATAGGAGTCTTCAATTGTTAATTCTCCTTCTTGTCAGCTCTCGACACTAGCAAATGTTAAATATTATTAATCTTGACCAGCTTAATCTGAAATATTTGCTTCAAGCTTAACAGGAAATAATATTTCTTCCCAACAGCCAATGAACTAATGATAGTAAAAGGGCTGATATAGTTTGCTTCACAAATATTTTGACTCAAACAATTGCCTTGATTATTTTTATCAAAATATTTGATATTTGCGTGTCATGGCAATATGAAATATAATTGCCAAGCCACAAATAGTTCTTCGGGCAATATCTTCGAATAATTATTTAATAAAACCAACAAATTCTCTTTGACATTCGACAGATAATATATCTCCCTAATATTATTTGTCAAATATTTATCTTACCAATTATGGGGACTTGTTTATTTTGTAGATGGCAAAATAATAAACCCAGAATAAGCTCACATCAAATATATTCCATTGAAATTATAACATCAGTAAACAATAACCCTTTCCCAAATAAAATATAGTCATCAAATACTTGAGTAAATATTTTCTTACTACAGATTTGTCTCCAACTTTTTACAAATTTGGCTTGTGTAGACTCCGTCATGAATCCACTCTCAGGAAGAAGAACTAAGGTTTCCTCTAGCCCTTTATCAATCTACTGAAGGTTTGCGTCCTTAGAGATTCAGCCAATGCAAAGCATCAGACAAATTCATATAAAATCCAATAAATCTAAACATGTCAAATACATTGCCAACCCTTCCTTTTATAACAATTTGACAAACCTTCTAGAATTTCTATGCTTCACCCCATGATGTATCTTTCACAATAAGCTGGAGAACTTTATTAAATAAAGTGACTTTTAATAATATTTATTTTATTTAAAAAGTCACTTCTAATTAAAATAAAAATAAAGTCATCCTTTGAATATTTTATTTATTTGGACAACTTTAGAATAATTAATTTAATTAATCTTTTTGTCAATATTTTTGGGACATTGTAGTCCTCCCTTCCTAGAATTGCTTGCCCTCAAGCAATCTGCCTGCATCTTCATGCTGAAACCAATTGCTTGGTTTCCACCAATCCACTGTAGTACTCTGATAATAACAACATTATGTTAGAAGTTGTGAATCAACTCATCAAGATCCATAAGAAACAATGCAGCAATCGTGTGAATGCTAGAATCCCAAATCATCCTACGTGCATAATCAATCGTGTCGATCTGCCATGGGCTGTTATTATGCGAACATCATCTATCCAACTGAGAACCTTCCTTTTATAACAATTTGATGGACCTTCTAGAATTTCCATTCTTCACCTCATGACGTAGCTTCTACAATAAGCTGGAGAACTTTATTAAATAAAGTGACTTTTAATAATATTTAAAAAACAACTTCTAATTAATTAATTAAATAAAAGTCATCCTTTGAATATTTTATTTATTTGGACAACTTTGGAATAATTAATTTAATTAATCTTTTTGTCAAATTTTTTGTAACATTGCAGTTATCCCTTTCCGGAATTGCTTGCCCTCAAGCAATCTGCACGTCCATGTTGAAACCAATTGCCTGTTTTTTATATCATCCTCAGGAACACTGCTCCACCAATCCGTTGCGCTACTCTGATAATAGCAACATTATGCCAGAAGTTGTGAAACAACTCATCAAGATCTATAAGAAACAATGTAGCAATAATGTGAATGCCAAGATCCCAAATCATCCTATGTGCATAATCAATCAAGTCAATCTGCCATGGGCTGTTATTATAAATGAGAACATCATCTATGCAACTGAGAACCTCGTTCCAACAAAAGCCACATGTACCTCTAATGTCAAAGGATGATGGGACCTCATCATTATGCCAACCTCTGGCAAAGAAAGAATGATCCCAATCTTTCCAAATCCTCCAATCAGCTGCTGTCCTAAAGGACCAAACTGAAGTCTTTGTGATCAATAGTATGAAACAACCATCTAGCACTATTGTGAGAACTCTAAACTGCTCCGAAATGTAGAACAACCCACTATCCATGTGTTGTAACTCAAAACCCAAAGGTTCCAACATGAAGTACTATTGTCCTCTACATGCTCCATGATTTCTTCTTCATTTAGCAAATGTACTTGCCAAGTGTGATCAAGGAATGATATTGTTTTGAAACAAAGGCACAATGTCAAACCTTGTATGCAATGTGGTTCTTCAATTCTTATCACATATTCTTGCATAACCACAAGATGAATGAAACTATGTAAAGATGGGATATGGCTTATCATCGACATGAGAGCCACCTTTATTTTGAACCCTCCAAGTTTGCCTGCATAGATGCTATCATAGCATGCTGTCCAAAGGTGTGTGACATACTGAAAACTCTTCTCATGAGCTGTCAGACTTCCCACCTCAAGGCTGCTGTTATAAATTAGACCAGCAACTAAAGTAAGTCAATGATGTTTGTATACCCATGCATAAGAAAGAAACCCATTTCATGCACCTTACCTATAAAGTAAATGTATGTCTACACATTCCAATCCAACCAATAAACAGCTGCATAAGAATATGAAATAGGTGACAAATCCATAGTTGTACTGTATTTGTCTCCATTAATACCCAAAGTCAAACCATGGGTGGCTGATCCACTAAACATATCACCTATAAAATCATAATACACCTCAATGAAAATGTCAACATCAACTGAAAACTCAGAATTTTGGATGTTAGATAGATCTTGCCTCTCATCATCCCTGGAGTTGTGTGAATCAAAATCGTCTTGAAGATGAAGCTTGGCTTGATAAGCCATCAACTTAGCATTCCTTGCCTTCACCAGCCAACTCTTTTTCATTCTTTGGGACTGATTTAATGTTACCGTCCAAAAGTTTACAAATACAATCCTCTTATAGGATGCATTATCACAAATAATATGCCCAACCTTTGCATCTTGTACACCATTAATTGGAGAGTCCATAGCGCTTACATTTTCATGATTATAAGCAGCTACCCCATGAGTATAAAGAGATATAGTGCTGCTGTACTTAAGCAGAGATTTAGGACTGATTGTACCTTTTCTTTTAGTGCCTTGTAAGTCTTCAATACTAGAGTACACTTGCATACACTTAGCAGCCCTATCTTGTAGCAGTTCATGTCTTGAAGCCATGCCATCAACATACTCCATCAAGGTATCACAAATTGACTCATGCCCATCTTTAACTGCTGGTATAAAATCAGATTGTTGGCAAGTTGAGGTTTCAACCTTTTCCTCGTACTTATCTATCCACTCATGAATGTCTACCAGGCTACATTTCTTGTAACCACTATCCTTCTTGGATTTGTGCCCATGTGATTTCACAATATTGCTGTCCCAACTCAAAGAACTGGAATTATGCTCATGCCTTTTCAAGATGTCTTCATTTTCTCTTTCTTTTATCTTTTTCGAGGGAAGATTGTTCCTCCATGAGGGCTGGCCTATGAGGTGTTTTGCTGCAAGTAACATAAATTTTTTAGCTGCTAAAGCTGATCTGTCTTTTATCACTAACCAATTCCATGGTTTAGTATGGAAAACAAACCAAACATTATCAAATTGTAAGATCTTTTTATTAGGCAATCTCTTAGTCTCTATAGTCAGCTCTCTAACACAATGCCTCATATGATCTTAGCAAATGTTCTTTCATTGTGGATGATGCATGTTCAACCAAAACAGAATCAATAATGTTTCCTTCTACACAAATGGGTATAATACTAGTGGCTGGTCCACCAAGTGTTTGTTGATTATCATCATAGTTTTGAACCTTCAAAGGACTCTCTAAAAGAAGAAACTCACGAACCTCATGATGCAAACTAAATGCCCAAACTAAATTTTCAGAATCATACCTCTTCTCTTGTTCACACACATCAACATGTTCTTCTTGTTTGCTTTGTTAAGTTTTAGGATAGCTGCAAATGTAATAGCACTCTATGTTGTATGTGTTTTCCAAATGCAGCAATCTCTCTTTCATTTATATTGAGAATGAGGATAGGAGAGACATGTCCCATGAAGGGACAT
>MU227587.1:2832298-2923195 GCA_018584345.1 Thuja plicata | reverse complement strand
TAGCAACCATAAATACCATCCTAAGGCCTCCCAATGTCGGCCACAAAACAAAGTTCAAGATCAAATAAAAGAGTTTGGCGCCAACCAAGTCGGCCACCCAGAAAAAAAAATTAAATCTAAAAAAAAACTCTGGCTGGGTCGGCCCAGCTCAATCGGGGATATTACGGGAGAGACGCAGGAGATGCGAGAGGCGTGGTCTCTTCCGGTGCCAGTGACCGAGAGTGCGGTCCAGGGTATCACTCGCCAGATTGAGCAGGTGTTCTGCCAGGGTTACTATGTCTTGGCTAGAAGGGAAACTGCATTGGTAGCTTCAGAGAGCGCTCGGGAGGAGCTGGCTGCCAGGGTGGCAGTCGTGGAGCGAGACTTAGCCCTACGGACACAGGGGATGGAAGTAGAGAAGGCATCCTGCCTAGCCTTAGAGGGGAGACTGGCGAGGGCGACAGAGACGTTTGAGCAGCAGCTCGCTACAGCTACTTCTGAGAGAGCTTGTGGAGACTAGCTTGGCTGCGTCCCGACAGGTAGTTGAAGAGCAGTTGAAGGACCTTCAGGAGGCCGCAGTGATGGTCAAGTCCGCACTTGAACTTCTGTCAGTTACAGAGCAGCAGTTGGCAGCCCAGACAACACAGGTGTATGAGTTGCGTTCTCAGTTGGTCCAGCTGGCCTCTTCGACTGCGGGCCACCCATCCTCTTCAGGGACGCTTCCTCAGCCCCCTACTTCTACTTCTTAGTTTTAGTGGGTAGTTCATCCTTCTATTTTGTTGTTCTGTCCCGGATATTTTGTTGTCGTCCAGAGACGACTTTTCTTTAGGGGGGAATGATGTTAGCCATATATCGGACTTAGTTGGGTATGCGCCGACGATAGTTAGTTACTATCGTCGGTTAGTTACTTCCATCGGTTGGGAACGGGTGGCGACATTTGTTCGCACCGTTTCAGGTTTTATATATACATTGTATTTGCTAGTTGAAGGCATCATGGTCTGGTTGCTATTGTGAATGTACTTCAGTTATGAATGATCAATGAAAGACTCTGTTATTATATACTTGTGTTTTTGTAACGTCTATGCTTAAACTAAGTTACCCCACCGGGTAAACAATTTATTTTGCAGATGCCAAAATAATAAGCCCAGAATAAGCTCACGCTATATATATTCCACAGAAATTATAACATTATATAACAATAACCTTATTTCCCAAATAAAATATAGTCATCAATTACCTCAACAAATATATTCGTATTGCAAATTTGTCTCCAGTGGAGACCACATTTTTGGCACAAGTGTAGACTCCGTTGCGAATCCACTCCCAAGAAGAAGAACTGGGGTTTCTTCCAGCCCTTCTATCAATCTTTTGAAGGTTTGCATTATTAGAGATTCAGCTAATGCAAAGCATTAGACAAATTCATATGAATCAAATAAGTCTGAACATGTCAAATGCATTTCAAACCCTTCCTTTTATAACAATTTCATGAACCTTCTAGAATTTCCCTTCTTCACCTCATGATGTAGCTTCTAGAATAAGCTGGAGAACTTTATTAAATACAGTGACTTTTAATAATATTTATTTTATTTAAAAAGTTACTTTTAATTAGATTAATTAAAATAAAGTCATCCTTTTAATATTTTATTTATTTGGACAACTTTTTAATAATTAATTTAATTAATCTACTTGTCATATTTTTGGGGACATTATAGTGGAATAGTCTCAGCAAGAACTCTCCTTTGCTTGAGATTTTAGGATGTACATTGTTAATACTGATTCTCATATATTCATTTGAATATTATAGAAGACATTGAAAAATGTATAATGTGACATGCTTTATATGTGTATGTTGATGTATATGATGCATACATAAGATCTTTTTTATGTTGTGTGCAAATATGTTTTATTTGTTAGAAATCTAATAGAATAATTTTGCTACAATTTAGTGCCTCTTTGGTGCCCTTGAATTTGAATGCACAAGTTAAGGACTAATAGGTAGGTACAAACATCCATCAAACTATAGCTATTGCTTAAATAAAATTTTGTAATTTGTCTGGCATTATATTTTGTACATGAATAAATTATATTAATTAATGCTTACACAGGACATAGTGAATTAGTGAAAAGTTAATGATAACATGTGGTTAAAAGGTCAATGTTAGTAACCACTTTCTATGCTTGCGTGGAATCTTGTAGGTTTGCACACTCCAATACACAAAGTCAGATGTCGCTTTGGCTGCGACCTCATATTAAGGTAATTGATAAGACAGTTTGGATGTTGCTTGGACGCTTTTTAAACTTTCATATTTTTAGGGTTGTGCAACAAATTATTCTTGTTTTTGTGTAGTGTTATCGTAAGTTTGGAGATGCAGCTTTTACATTGACCCGATTCTTTCGAGACATGAAGATGCCTGTTGCTTCAAAGCAAGAGTTGACTAATGACACAAACAGAAGTATGGCTGCTTTTATGCATAATGTCTGTTGTCTTTGCCATTATATGCAGGACAGCTGTGGTAACATATGATTTGTAGATGTAGCTCATATTTATGTCTTTACATGTCCTATGTGTGATTGTTTGCATAGATGGATATTTGATACTGCATATTGTCTTATACATTCCATGTATACTTTGTAAATCATAGAGAAATATTTTAGTAGAAATGGTAGAAAGACTTAAATTTCAGAAAGGATCTAAAACAGTATAACAATAAAGTCAACCTTGGATGCAGAGGATTTCCGAATCCAGCTTCTTGTCTCAAGTTATAACATCATACATCCAAGTGGGCTATAAAAGCCCCGTTTCTACGACCACATAATGGAAAGTCAAAAACGCATTTGCAACTAGAGAAACCAATACTGACATTAAACCTAATGCTAAAATGAAACTGTAAGGAACTACCATATTGATAATCACTTTCATCAAGGCTTCATGGATTACTGCTATATGAAGAAAAATTCTTGCCTCCTAGAATGTCACATATAACCAAGGAGATAGTTCTTGTTCGACCATAGTGTCTCCTATGAAAAGACACACATTTCAAGCAAATTCTCCCATTTTCATTCAATTTCTGCTGCAGACAAGCAACTATCCAGCCTCTTGGCATTTACATAAACCATCTGCATCAGTTAGGTCGATGACCAACTATAAGTGCCATGAAGTTGGCAATTATAATCGTCAAATGTTCTTTATTAAGACATCAGTTCCGTCATTTACCTTTTTCTAAATGGTATTAACATTTTCCGGTGTAATGTCCCAGCCTAAATGCTGCGGTGGTGAGGATGATTGTTGGGCGTGTACCTAGGGAAGGGACCGACGCACGATCAGGCAGCCACGTGTCCAAGAGGGGGCTGGCCTATGTAGGCATTATGGTGGGACAAAAATCCCATTCTTAACGCGGATGGGTGCCATTCACCATTAGTCCAGGCTTTTTGTGTGGTGGTTGTCTTGCTTGGAATCACAACATAATCCTGCCAGCCTAAGGGTTTTGAGTACATTTCTTTGCATCTGGGCAGAATTGAGATATACAGGTATTATGATCGCAGGAGAGCACAAGCACAATTAGATTTGGATACAGAAGCTTCGACAGGTATTGGTATTTTACATGATGGCAGTGTGAGCCTCAGGCAGAGGGGAAGACAAAACTACTAGGAGGACCTTGACCGAGAGTTATTTAGAACTGTCGCTAATGCACAACCTCAGATTGCACAAATATTAGAAAGGTTATAGGATACCCTTGACAAATTGGATTTAGGGCGACATAGAGACACACATGGTGGGCGAGACAAAGCGAGTAGGTCTATTTTAGTAGTTGGTAGTCACAGGAGCAACATATCGCTTTCTTCAAAAGGCAACACATATGGCTCTCCTAGACGGGACATGACAAGCACATGTACAACTGATAGGTCTTTACAGCCCCACTTCCCTTCCAGAGAGGAGCAAGCACCAATAGACCCGCGGGAGGGTGTTGGTTTTCAAGATGCAGTGATGGTAGCTATAGATGAGTGGCGAGCGCTTCCACAACATATTAGAGATGCTTTCACGCTACCTTGGTATTGTGCACAACGCAGGAACAGTTTGAGGCCCAAGGGAGATAGATGACCCAGACAACAACAAAATGGGGATCTTAAGCGAACAACCAACAAGCTTACTTTATCTCCTTTTGATGGCAGTGGGAAGATTAATGCACGGGCTTGGGTGCACAAGTTGGATATATACTTGTCACTTAAGCCTATGCCTGTGTAGGAGGCTATACATTTTGCTGTGCTACAGTTGGAGGGGGTATATATTGGTGGCACCATGGTTTGGTCGCTCAGAACCATGGTCTCATATACTCTTACACAGAGTTCGCAGAGCGACTTATTGCTAGACTCGATTTGAAGGATGTGGAGTTATACTATAGGGATCTAGCACTGATGAGATAGACGGGTTACGTTGAGAATAAGTTTCAACGTATTGCTATCATGGTTCCAAAGATGCCTCCTAGACGTGTTGTGATGCTTTTCATTGAGGGGTTGCATGAGAGATTGCAGGGTTTGGTCTGGGCTTGTAAGCCCAAGACCCTAGAGGAGGCTATTCAGACTACACTTGAGTTAGACACCTGACCAACATCCACCATTTTCCAGTAGGATAAGAAGCCTTCGAAGAGTACAAAGCCATCTCAGAGGCCCTCTACATAGGCCAAGAGTGCACCACTACCTTTGAGGATGGATTAGGAGACACGTAATGAATTGAGGAGGAAACTTTGCTTCACGTGTAAGGCGCCTGGACACAAATGCCTTGGGAAAGGCAAAATGCATCTCATTGAGGTTCATTCAGATGTGGAGGATGAGCATATTCAGGTGACATATTTTGAGGGCAGTAATGATGAGGTTGCTGATGCACATGATGTAGCTTGTGGTACCATTGCTACTATTTTTGGTGTTCCTAGATACTAGCCTTTCGTGTTGGAAGGAATTGTCAAGGAACAACGGATCTTATGCATAGTAGATAGTGGTGCTAGTCATAGTTTCATCAATGAAAGTTTTTTTGCCAATAAGGGATTGGAAGTAGAACTTGATGGGTTCCTTGTCATGCTAGCGGATGGTTCTAAAATGGGCTGCACAAGACAAATACCACAATTATCTATTGCATTAGGTAATTACTCTTTCATAGATGATTAACATGGTGGATGTACGGATGTGGTAATCGGTGTGCAATGGTTGAAGTCTCTTGGGAGGTATGTCAAAGATTCCAACAAGATGGAGTTGGAGTTAACTCACATGGGTAAACATATCATGCTTAAGACACTAACAAATGAAACTAAGAGCAGGGGAGCTAAGAGTATGTTTTGTTGCCTTGATTCTGAGGCTTTGAAAAACATGGATAAAGGTAAAGAAATCAGTCCTAATTTTCTGATTTCTAACAGCAGTGATAAATCCTTAATTTTTAATGACATTGCAGCCTCCAGTCACATGGGAGTGAGTAATATAGGCCCTACTGTCATTGGTACACAAGATGTAAATATTGGGTATGGTAAATTCTTAGAAGCATCTCATTATAGGACTGATTTTAAACACTTTGGCGCAATTGACATAGAGCAGTCTCACAAACTTAGTGAAGATTGGTTAGAAAGGGAAAGACAAGCCAAGTTATTGGCCCATCAAACCACGCTTTGTCTTTAACATATTTGTGACAGCCACCCCTCTTTGTAGGATACTAAACGTAGAATGGCCAATTCGGAAATTTAGTTGTTCATCACTTTCTTGATGATAATGCTGATTTTATTGACAACAATCCTAGTGGGCCAGCCACTCAAGACTTGTCTATGGTAGGTGTAGGAAATATCCGTAACTCATCTTTGGCTGTATCACCTATGTCCCTTTATGGGACAGTGTTATCTTTGTTGATTGGTGACTTTATATTCTTTGACTCCCTATGGGTTAGTGGCTGTCCTAGTCAGAATCATAAAGCACTCCCTGAGTTGGCATTGGCCACTTGAACGGTTCAGCAGTATGGGAGTACTGGGAGATATATCTTTTGGATAGAGATGAAGTATGGCGTGATTTCCTTGGATTGGCACTGGTTTGATGACACGTTTGCTATCATGTTGGTTGCTGGTTTGAGCTTTGACATTGAGACAAGGTGGCCATTTGTGTGAATTTCTTGGCATGAGGTTGTTCATTCTCTCATTATTTGGATATCCTGCATAAACGGATGGTTACTTTATGGTAATGATGTGTTCTACTCCTACATTTCATACAGTAGGGACTTTACTTTGATGTGGGATCTCGAAAGTGGCTTCAATGTTGCGTTGACACTTCAGAGCCCTAGTGAATTGTTTCACGTATTGAGGCTACATGGCATTTATATTAGAGTGGAGCAACGAGAACAATTAGTGTTTTGTATACGGTTTGTATGGGATTGTGGTGGTACAATGATGCATTACTTGTGGGCAAGCAATATCCAAGAAGGGAGGACTATAATGTCCCCTTTCTAGGTTACAGGTAGATGAGCAAAGGTTGACCTCTCATTTGAGTTCCCGTGGGTCAACAATATGGGCAGGGGAGTCTGTAATGTCCCCATTTTAGCTCACCTTGGTTTGAGGATTGGATTAGCCTATCAGTGGCCCTCGTAGGCTAAGTCAGATGGGTTGAGGGTCTCAATTGGTTGAATGGGAGGCCAGTTCCCATTCCAAGGGTCAAGGATGTTAAAGATTGCTCTTCGTTTGAGTCAGATTGGAGCGCTTACTATTTATAGTAAGTGACTATTTCAAGAAAGTCAGCGTTACTATTTTTAGCAGGGCGCTTGAACAGTTTGGTGGCAGTACAGAGATTGGCTGGTGTCAACATAGCTCATTTTCAGGGACCTACTATTTATAGTAAGTCAGTTTTAGGGAGTTGGTATATTTGGCAGGGCACCCTGCTTCATGGTTTGTAGAGTGGCTGACGCATTCGTTAGTTGGTCAAGTGGAAGGGTTTATATTGGGTTAAATTATATGCTAAAGTTATATGGGGCCAATTTGTTGAGAAATAGCTTCATTCAGATTGAAGCATATGATACATTATAAGTAAATCAATGCATACATATATATGTTAGAATGGAAATAATATATATATATATATATATCATTTCAACTATAATTACATATATATAAATATGATATTAAACTTATTATATATTGTGGACTGCCCAAAGCAGATCGATGACTGTTATTACACCGAGTGTATCGAAACATAGACATGTTCGATACTTAGATCGATATCCAACAAAGCACGCTGTATATATGTTAAAACACCTCGTATATTGTTAAGGCACACCATGGTTATTAATAATAAACAGTCAAACCATTATGGCTATGTAGGGTCATGACCCTACGTGGCATAAGCCACATATGGATCATGCCCCTACGTAAACATAACCTTTCACCATCGTATATATTTGATATCGATGCTTGCTGGGTAATATATCAATATTAGTGGAAATTACAATACCACATCAAGCATACGATATTAATATTAACTTCAGCAATATTAATATTAACCAATTTCAGTGATATTCACATTAACATTTAGACTGAGATAAAGTTTGAAAACAATAGAAATAAAGACTTAATTTTCCTATCACTGATCCATATTCCTTAACATTTTACAAGAGCCTAACTGATAGAGAATAATAAAGATAGTGAGATTTTGATTTAGAATATCAGACTTACATTCATAATTGGAGGAAGAACAATCATGGTGAACGGTGTTAGAGTGGATGATAAACTCGAAGGTGCTACCAACTTTGTCTCATGGAAAATTCGAATAATAGCAATTCTTCAAGAACTTGAATTGGATTCATATATAGAAGAAGACAAAAAGATGCTCGAAGATGAACCAAAGAAATCATGGAAAAGACGCATTAATAAGGCTAAGAAGATAATTATTGACGCTGTTAAAGATCACATTCTTCCAACCATAGCTAAATTAACGACTTATGAAGTTTTCATAACCATCCAAACTACATATGAGATCAACAATGCAAGCAGATTGCTTACCTTAAAACAGCAAGTCATGAACATCAAAATGAATAAGGAGAAACGATTACATCATATTTTTTGAGAATTTCCGAATTGAAAGACCAACTTTGTACTATTGGAAATAATGTAGATGATCTAGAACTATCCCTAATTGTCCGTAGAGGGTTACCAATCTCTTGGGAACCATCCCTACCTAAATTTGATCAACTCAGAAACGATTGCACTCAAGAAGAATCTCGACTAATCTCAAGAGGGATCGGTCCATATAAAGAGGGAGAAATTCAAGCACACATGCTAATACAAACAACAAAGGAAAAAAGAAGTTTAAACGAAAGAGAGGGAATAATAACCAACATTACAAAAACAAAGATATTTCTAAGGTCCAATGCTACATGTGTGATAAGTTTGGTCACACTCATAGGTTCCTGTCCAGAAAGGAAGAAAGCTCAAGCAACCATAGCTGAAGTCAAAGAAGTGGAGAATTCTCTATTCTTCTTAGCCTTATCAAGTGAACTAAACTCAAATAAAAGTACTTGGATAATTAATAGCGGCACATAACCAAATTTAGAGACCAGTTTGAAACTTTTGAAGGACACTCAACTGAAGAGGTCACAATTGGAGACAATTCCACCTATCCTGTGAAAGGAATCAAGACTTGTTCAATTAAATTAGGAACTGGAGTTACATTGCAATTAAAAGATGTTCTATTTGTACCGGGAATCAATAGAAATTTGGTCTCTATTTCAGGTCTAGCTGATCAAGGATATCATGTCACCTTTCATGAAGATAAAGTTCTACTTTGGTCTAAAATTTCTAATGTTAAGAATGCTATTTCTATAGGATCTAGAGATGGTAGTTTATACAAACTATTTAATGATAAAAAACATGCACTAAGTCATGAAGTATCAAATTGTAATGAAATTTGGCATAAAAGATTAGGTCATCTTCGGTATAGTGCCCTACCTACTATAGGAAAGATTACTACAGGTTTACCTCATCTAAATACTGAACATACTGGAATTTGTAAAGGTTGTGGTCTACGAAAGAACTCAAAAGGGTCTTTTCCTTCAAGTGAACATAAATCAAAAGTTGTACTTGAACTTGTCCACACTGATTTGTGTGGTCCAATGTCAATACCCTCACTAGAGGGATTTTTGTATTACTTAATCTTTGTTGATGATTACTCTAGGAAAACCTGGATATATTTCCTAAAACTCAAAGAATCAAATGAAGTATTATTGAAATTCAAAGAATTTAAAGCCTTAGTGGAAAATCAAATTGGGAAGAAAATAAAGACTCTAAGATCAGATAATGGGGATGAATATATGTCTGAAAACTTTAAAGAATTCTGCATTTCTGTTGGGATTAAGAGGGAGTGTACAATATCTTATAATCCTCAACAAAATGGAGTCGCAGAAAGAAAAAAAACAGAACCATCATTGAAGTCGCCAAAGCCATGATGCATGATCAAAATATACATATCTCATTCTGGGCTGAAGCCTCAAATAAAGCCGTGTACATCCAAAATAGATGCCCTCATTCAATCCTAGAGAATATAACACATGAAGAAGCCTTTACAGGGAATAAACCAGACCTAAGCCATCTAAGAATCTTTGGTTGTCCCATATACATTCATGTTCCTAAAGAAAAGAGGACCAAACTAGAACTCTCTGGGAAGAAAGACATATTTGTTGGCTATAATGAAACCACTAAAGGATACAAAGTTTATATTCCAGGACAAAGATATATTGAAATCAGTAGAGATGTTAAATTTGAAGAAAACACTGCTTATAAACTGTCTCTAAATACAGAAGATGATCCAATCACAGAATTAGATGAAATTCATACAATTGAGAATCAGAGGGAGAATATCATAGAAGATCATGAACCTCCATCATCTAATTTTGAGAATGCTGAAATTCCTAACAACAAGAAAAGGCCACTATGGGCAAGAAAGATGATTGAAGAAAATAATGTGGAACCTGATGAAATCGTCAAAGAGAATAAGAAAACAAGAAGTCAAACATGCTATGTTGCACTCCTGACTGAGCTTACAAAATCTGAACCATCAAATGTTGAAGAGGCTTTATCATGTCAAGCTTGGAAAGATGCAATGACTGAGGAATACCAATCTATATTAAAGAATAATGTCTGGGATGTTGTACCTAGACCAAAAGACAAATTAGTTGTCTCTTCAAAGTGGTTATTCAAAATTAAATATGCACCAGATGGTAGTATTGAAAAACATAAAGCCAAACTTGTTGCCAGAGGGTTTTCTCAAAAGGTTGGAATTGATTACGAAGAGACATTTTCTCCAGTCGCCCAATATATTTCTGTAAGAACCATTATTCCCATTGCAGCGTCTAAAGGATGGAAGATACATCAAATGGACGTAAAGACAACATTTTTGAATGGTGTTATTGAGGAAGAAGTATATATAGAACAACTTGAAGGCTTTGCTACACATGATAGAAATCTCTATGTTTGCAAACTGAATAAAGCTCTCTACGGTCTTAAGCAAGCCCGTAGGGCATGGTATGAAAGGATAGACAATTATCTCTCCAAGCTAGGATATTCCAAAAATATAGCAGATCCTAACATATACTTCAAAATATCAGATGGTGATATGTTAATACCAGTTCTCTATGTTGATGACTTATTAATAACAGGTGAAGATCATCTTATTGCAAAATACAAACAAGATCTTGTGGCTGAATTTGATATGAAGGATCTAGGTCTTTTGCACTATTTTCTAGGTCTAGAAGTATGACAAAGGAGAACTATATTTTCCTAAATCAAGGAAAGTACACCATTGACATCTTGACCAAATTTGGAATCATGGATTGTAAACCAATATCTACTCCAATGGAAACTAATCTTCATAAGCTTAAAAGTGAAGCAGAAGATTCAGAACCTACAAATCCTACATACTATAGACAAATTATTGGATCTCTTGTGTACTTTGCAAACATGCCCTGATATTTGTTATGCTACTAATGTGTTAAGTCATTTCATGTGCGAACCTAAGAAGATTCACCTAATGTTGCTAAGCATATTCTGAGAGACTTGCGTGGTACTATTGGACTTGGCCTAAAGTATGGGAATGTTGAGATACAACCAAGGGTATTCTGATTCTGACTGGGCAAGTAGTTCCATTGATCGTAAAAGTACTACAGGATGTTGTTTTAGTCTTGAATCGGCTATGATATCTTGGTTCACCAGGAAACAGTTAGCAATTGCTCAAAGTTCCACTGAAGCCGAATATATGGCTGCTTCCATGGGAGCTCGTGAAGCAGTGTGGCTAAGGGAGTTACGAGTTGGACTATTTGGGAAACTCTTGAATCCCACCGTGATTCACTGTGATAATCAAAGCTGCATCAAACTTTCAGTAAATCCAGTTTTTCCTAATCGATCCAAGCATATATAAATCCCTTACCATTACATAAGAGATATGGTAGATAGAGATGTTATCAAATTGGTTTACATCAACACTGAAGAGCAAAATGCTGACATTTTCACCAAGCCTCTTGCCAAGTCTAAAGTAGAGTACTTCAGAGGTAAACTTGGTATGACTAAATTGTAATTGAAATTTTTGAGATTGAATCTCAGTCATATGTATTTTGATATATTCATGAATATTTAATTTTGCAAATATTACATTTGTGTGTTATGTCATGAAAGGTGATGATCTCTCATGTGATATATGTGTAAGGTCACTATTGTTAGGTGACGACCTCAACAAGTCTGACTTGTTATCAAGATTGACTACATTAAGTTGCTGTCCCGGAATGTGCTGGATATCTTGATACTAAATTTGTTGTGTTATCACTAAGTGTTGTCCCGAGTTGTGTCGAAGACTGTGATAACAAACATATCATATTTGACACTATTAAGTTGTCCCGGATTGTGCCGGATATCATGATATTGAGATAATTCTTGATTTATTATCATGACAGACTGCATTAAATTGTTGTCCTGAAATGTGTCGGAGTGTAATGTCCCTGTTTTTGTCAGCATCTGAGTTTAAGAGATTAGCCTATTATTGTGATCCTCATAGGCTAATTATTGCGGATAGAGGATCTTCTGAGGCACAAACTTGGCTTGGGAGGGTCTTGTCTTCTCCACAATTCAGTAAGTTACAGGTTGGTCTTCGTTTGGCTCAAATTGGACTTCGTTTGAGCTTAGTTTTGTGTGCTTACTATTTGTGGTAAGTCGGGTGTTGATTGAGATGGACCCTTTCTATTTTTGTAAAGTGCATTTGGCCACATGGAGAAATAATAGGTGTGACTCCTATTTCAGACGACATATTAAAATGATGAGTATTTTAGGAGTTATTAAATTTTAGTGGCCAAATTATTATTAAATCATTAAATGGCTTATTATAAAGTTATAAATTAACTTTATAATTTGACTTAAGTTGAGGGTTGAGTCATCATTGGAAGGGGCCATTTATTTAATTGATTATAAGCCTAAGTCACATTATTATAATAATGTTTTTAAAGGAAGTTGTTAAAAAAGAGTTGTGTTGAGTGGAATTCATTTGAGAAACTTTTGTCAATGGAGGATTATAAATATGAGCCCATTTGATGAGAAAAAGGCATCTGATTATTTGATAAACTTATTTTGTCTGGTGACTCTGTTTCTGAGTTCTTTTTACTGGCACCCTTACTGAAGTATAAGGGTTTGACATCTATAGCTGAAGTATTGTAGATATACGGAATTTTGTATTGCAGTTTGCTGCTGTTGTAAAGCAAATTGAAAGTGCTCTCTACTGTGTTTCATTCCGCATCTAAGAGTGGAGGTTTGGAGCTTTGGTTTATGCAAGACTGATGGTGCGAATTTATTCTGAAATTGATTTTATCTATTGATCATTATATTTGTTGCTTTGCTGATGTCTGGTCTGCTGGAGATGTTTGAAGGGTTGGAAGTCATATGCTGGCTGAGAACGATTTATCTCAGATTCTGTACACTTTGGATCAGCGTTTGAATGCTGGTGAAATTGTGTTGTTAGTGCCGTTTTAATTGGTGGAGCTGTTTGAAGGTTGAATGATTAATTTGGTTTGTGGCTGAAGATGTTTTGTAACAAGGTGACATGAGAGTATCTAATTACCAGCTTCTGTTTGTCATGTGTTAGCCATTTCTTATTTACAGTTGTGGGTGCCTGTGGAGGTGTACAATCTTCAACGAGCAACTCTATCTTCAGTACTTGGTGTTAATGACTTGGCTGCTGTAGCAGCATTCAGCGTTAAACATTGTTAATGCTTTGCCTTAAACGCCGTGGCTTCAATGATTTTGGTTGGTATTTATTTCTTGTATTTAGAAGTGCAAATTCAATTTAAATTCCCTGAGTGAATATGAAACTTGGCGTTAAGAGTATTATAAGTATTGTTATTTCATGGATGATGTTCTACATTTATGTATTTGAGAATTACAAAAAAGTTATATAATTGTTTTTTCAAACGAGAAATCTAGTTTATATTATTTGTGAAGTAAATTTGGTTGAGATTCCCAAGAAGAGCCAGGCAGGTTCATTACACGGAGGTCATGATAATTTATTTGTCAGGATGGACTATATATGTCCGAAATTGTGACACCTGTGATATTGGAGACTTCATTGTCATCCTAGGATCAAGGTTGTTATCTGATAGACTTCATTTAGTTGTTGTCGCGAAGTGTCGGAGATCAGATAACTTACATTTCTCTGAGATGTAATATATTTCATGTGTAAGCATTTCAAAGTGGTCACAAATGCACATACTAAAGAATACTCCTAAGATGTTCAAATCCTCTCTTGCTATGAGGGAGTGTTGAGAAATAGCTTCATTCCGATTGAAGCATATGATACATTATAAGTAAATCAATGCATACATATATATATGTTAGAATATATATATATATATATATATATATATATATCATTTCAAATATAATCACATATATATAAATATGATATTAAACTTATTACATATTGTTGACTGCCCAAAGCAGAACGATGACTGTTATTATACTGAGTGTATCGAAACATAGACATGTTCGGTACTTAGATCAATATCCAACAAAGCATGCTGTATAGATGTTAAAGCACGTCGTATATTGTTAAGGCACGCTGTGGTTATTAATAATAAACAATCAAACCATTATGGTTACGTAGGGTCATGACCCAATGTGGCATAAGCCACGTATGGATCATGCCCCTACGTAAACATAACCTTTCACCATCGTATATATTTGGTATCGATGCTAGCTGGGTAATTTATCAATAACAGTGGAAATTACAATACCACAGCAAGCATATGATATCAATATTAACTTCAGCAATATTAATATTAACCAACTTCAGCGATATTCACATTAACATTCAGACTGAGATAAAGTCTGTAAACAATAGAAATGAAGACTATTATTTTTCCTATCACTGATCCATATTCCTTAACACAATTGACTTAAAATGTGCATTAAAAGGAATATTTCAAAATGGGAACCTATTTATTATTTTAATTAAGTTTATTAAAATAAATTGTGAGAAGCCATAATTAAGGTTCGAACCACTTGGATTAGGAAAACGGAAATAAAAGAAAAGGTTGTGCTTCATTTCATTCCATCCGGGTTTTATTATTTTTCCCCAAATTGTGGTTGGAGCTCTGATTGACAGGGTTGCAGCAGATTTAGCTTCAAGAATGTAAACTCTTGAAGCATTCAAGCTGGATGTCCATCTAGCTTGAGCATAGCATGTATTCACTGTGATTTTTCAGTTGGAAAGAGCTATTGAGGATCGATTTTGGAGGTGATTGCAATTGATTGGAAAGAGAGGCATAAATTTTGAATTCAGATTAGTGGCAGCAGAACAAGGTAATTACAAGTCATCTATATTCAATTGTACAACTCCCAGGTTAACTTTCAGCTGGACATTAGGGTTTGTCAAGGCATTTTTGGGCAACATTTATAATACATGGTTGTAGATGTGAGTTTGGATCCAACAAATCAGTCAACAATAGTCACATCTCAGTCATACAGTTACTAGGCAACACATTACTGTTCTCTGTTGGACGTTGGGGTTAGAAAGCAGTGCATTTCATCATTCTTCAGTTAATTTGGGCTCTACAACAAATCATGTTCAGCCCAGACATCTCCAGATAAGAGTAGTATCACATTTATCATTCTTCCATTTGCTGGTTACATGATATGTCTGGCCGTACAACCCTAGTACAGACTTGTTGACATTAATTTGGTTGCAATAAAATCAGTGGTTCATTGGTTTGAAGTTAGTTGCATTTATTTTATTTCATTTTCATGTGATTTCTTGTATCTTGTATTTCATATTTTCGAAAATCACAAAAACAACATATATTGCAAAAGCCAAAAGAAATTAGACTTCATTCATCCTACTCTGGTCAATGACACAAAAAGTGAACAAAAATCTGATTTTTGCCGTAGATTTCTATTGGGGATCTTTTATTGGTATCAGAGCCGAGGTCTCGAGGCCAAGCCCAGTAGAGCGTGGTGGGTTGTTATGTCCCAGCCTAAATATTGTGGTGGTGAGGATTCCCGCTGGGCTTTGATCCCAAGCAAGACAACCACTACGCTAAAAGCTCAGATTGATGGTGAATGACACCCACCGACGCTAAGAGTGGGATTTTTGTCCCACCATAGTGTTAACGTAAGCCGACCCCCTTGTGTACATGTGGCTGCCCAATTGTGGGTGGGCTCCAGACTTGGGTACACTCCCAACGGGAATCCTCACGACCACAATGTTTAGGCTGGGACATCACAACTCACCACGCGTCGTAGGGCTCAACCTCGAGACCTTGACTTTGATACCAAGCAAGGCAACCGCTACGCCAAAAGACTATACTGATGGTGAATGTCACCCACCCGTGCTAAAAGTGGGATTTTCGTCCTACCACAGTGCCAATGCAGGCCAACCCCCTCATGAACATTTTATTGTTCGATCGTGGTTGGGTCCCGACCTTGGGTACACGCCCAACGAGAATCCTCACCACCACAACATTTAGGCTGGGACATCACAAAGTTACAATGATTCAAGATGATGAGGTGTAGGCAGGGTTCTTTAGGTGCATTGATAAGATGTATGATACTTATACTGCTGGCACGATTCACACTGAGTGGACCAAATTTGCCAATCGTAGGGGTTATTTTGATGTGGCTAGTACTTTTGTGGGACATTAAATTGTAGTGTGAGTATTGGGGAATTTTCTTTCCAACTCTAGTAGAGAGAATTAGAATTATATGAAGAAGGTACTTAAGTTTTTGAGATGGATATAGGAACTATGGCACAGGAGGACCCAATTTTGTTGTGGAATTTTCATGTACAAAAATCATAGACTACCACTCTAGCCATTCATTTTCTATCTCAGATTTCTACTTCAATTCTTGAGAGGAACTAGTCGATCTATAGCTTCATCCACTCTCTTACAAGGAACATACTTACCTCTAGGAGCGCAGAGAAGCTTGTTGTTGTATATAGTGCTTTGCATCTCATTATCTGCAAGACATTTGTGAACAAAGAGATTCTAGCAGCATGATAGGATGTAGAGCCAAATGAGACTTCAGGGATTGATGAGGATGCTACAATTTTAATTAGAACAAAACAAAGAATACAAAGCAAGGGCCCAAGCCTAGAATAGGAAAACTCATATGCTTAGAAGGACCAAACCAACATAGGGTACATCTACACAGCTTTGTCCTCCATAATTAATGTATCCTACATCTCCTTATACTCTTGTCTTAAGGGGCCCAAATCATCCATATCCCATCCACCTAGGTTCTCTGAAGCCCATTTTGCCAAACAATCAACCACCATATTCCATTCGTGCGGAATATGACAGAAATAAATATGATCAAGCAAGGAACACAAATTAAGGATTTGTTTTACCACTACAACTAATTGCCAATTAGCCTCTTTCAGATGTTGAGTACACAACATATCAATCACAATATAAGAATCAGATTCACAGATAATCCTCTTCCAACCAATAGAGTACCCTTTTTCTATATCACACAAAACAACTATAGCTTGCATAAGGTTATTAGAATGACAACCCCTATAGGTAGAGAAGAAAAACACAACATTTCCACTGCTATCTTGACCAACACCACCAATCCGTGCTTGTCCAGGATTCCCTCTAGAAGACCTATCAATGTTGACCTTTAAAAATTCCCTCAGAAGTAGGGAGCCTCCTTCCGTCTCTATTTGTCTATATGAATTTTATGTTTGACCCACATCACTCTCTTTCTAGCATCCACACATTACCTGAGTTAGATCACTAGGATCCATAGGTCTAGTAAGATAACATTTTGTAAGAATAGTTTCATGAAGTCTGCAAACAATTTTTCTCTACAAAAGAGCACTTATCATTTTTGAATCTTGAAAGATCCTTGTCTTCCTTTCTAGCCATACATTCTAGATTATGAAATCGGACCCAAAAGCCAAGTAACATGCAAAATAGAAGATTTGCTTGGAGGACGATCCACACTATCCCAAAACTCCACTAAGGAAGTGCATGAACACAAGCATGACTCCATGCTCCCCACCACAAGTGCTAAAAATCTCTAGCATAAGAACATTGAAAGAATAGACAAGAGACTCTTTTTTCACTCTTCTTACAAAGGGCACATCTAGACAGGCCTTGGAAGCCTCTCTTTCTTAAGTTCTCCCAAGTGAGACATGTACTCTAGGCAACTAACCAAAGAAAAAAATTGCATTTGGGCTAGGAGAAGCTATTCCAACCCCGTTTCCACCAAGGCACACCTTCCCAACCATGTAAATGGATGTCCAATTCCTGGTAATCGGAGGCAACTGTAAATTTGGCCTTCAGGTTAGGACCCCAAGCCAAAACATCTCTATCTTGAAGAGAGTTATAAAATCTACTAGCTAAAATCTCTGCTAGCTCCTAACGATTCTCTTTAGTACCACCAAGCGGCCATTCGTTAGGATTCCTCCAACAAGTCACTTAAACTTGCCCCTCAAAAATAATAGTTTTAAAATCAGCCACCCTATTCCAACTGGTGGCAACAAAAATATCATGCCAGAATTGAGAATCCAATCCTCTATTACAGATCCAATAATGACCTTTGATGAGTTTTGCCCCTTTTTTGAGTGTCCTAGCTCATGGAACCTCTTCCCATCAAGTTGCACCAAGGTACGTCCATACTATCAACACCTCTGAGGTACTTGTGAGTGATGATTATAGCCCAATCTTGATCTTGGCAAGTGCACCATCTCGAGTATAATTTGGCTGCTAGAACCTGACCCATTAAACTAGCAGGCGTAAGACCAAGAGCTCCCGCCTACTTTGGTCTACAAATTGAATCCCATCTAACTAGGCTCCACTTGGAAGAAAGGAAATTACTGGAGCAAAAAAATTGACGAGAGAGAAAACTAGGAGCACCCTGCACAAAACATTTGTAGATAGGTAGAGAAAGAACTATTGAATTCAACAAACTTACTCTTCCGGTTGATGAAAGCCATCTACAGGTATCCCAAGGTAGACCAGAGGAAGAGAACCAATAAGAAATCTTGGCAGTCCTATTTTGAATAAGTCGAGGAGTATTAAAGAAATAAATAAAAGACTTATTCTCATTAATTTTTTGCATTGAGGGGGCCAGTGGGTATCAAAAGTTTTCTTGAATTCAATAGCTTCATTTATTCAAGCCCTCCCCATCAAAGCGGTATCATCAGTTTCAAAACGGTATCATCCACAAACTACAAGTGAGAATAGGGAGCCACATTCTCACGTCAACTCTATCCTTGAATCAAGCCCTATCTAACCTTGGATTTGATGAGTCTACCATGCCCCTCATCCATAATGATAAACAAATCATGAGATAACGAGTCTCCCTGCCAAAGATCCCTCGAGGCATTGAAAAGGTTAGAAGGTTCCCCATTAAGCATGACCCAAGAGGAAGGGGAACACAACTCATAACCCAACTAACCCAGTCATTGCAAAAACCAAAAGCTCGAAGAACTTTTTGTAAGAAAACCCATTTGACTTTATCGTAACCCTTTGCCATGTCTAGTTTTATGAACATGACTTTCTCTTTAGAAGTGGACATGGAATGAATGGCGTCAATAGCAATCACAATTCCATCTAGAATTTGTCTATCAACAACAAAACCACCTTGTTCATTAGAAATAATAGTTTTGAGGCATTTCTGGAGTCTCTCGGCAATAAGTTTATTGATAATCTTATAAATCACATTGTAGAGAACAATTGGTCGAAGCAGATCAAGTCTATTCACATTTTCCTTGTTAGGAATAAGGGCCAGAAATGTAGAATTCATGGCTTTTAACATGTGCTTATTGTTATGTGATTCTTTAACCACCTCTAGTAGGTCCCTTTTGATAATCTCCCAAAACTCTTGGTAAAACTCTACTGAGAAGCCATCCGGTCCTTGAGCTTTTCCTTTTTTCATATGAGAGATGGTATTCTCCAATTCTTGCAACGAAAAATGGCGAATGAGAGCCTCATTCATTTCACTAGAGACAAGGGAGGGAATGCACTCTAGAACAAATCCCTCTTCTTCCCTAGCAGGAAGAGGATCTTCCTTAGACAAAGCAGTGGGTTTCCTGAGAGATGTCCCTCAAAGAGGAGAGCTGGGCCCCCTCTGAAGACACTAAGGCCAAAATCAGATTACCTGTTCTCCTTGCCTTGACATAGTTATGAAAAAACGTTGTGTTCCTATGTCCTTCCTATAGCCAGTCAATTCTAGACTTCTATTTCCAAAATATCTCCTCCCGAAGTTCTTACTCCTCCAGTTCCTTGAGAGCCATAACCTCCTTTTGATTCAGCTCCAAAGTAAGCCCCTGATCCCGGATCAAGCGAGTAATAGAATCCAACCGAGCCTGGGCTGCTTGTTTGCTATAGTGTAGATTCCCAAAACATTGCCTATTCCATCTCTTGAGTTTATACTTAATATGTAATTTTTTAACAAAAGAATACATAGCCGTACCATGAGAGGGCTGCCCCTTGAACAACCAATCTATGACCAAATCTTGTAGGGAGGGGTCCCGCAACCACATGAGTTGAAACTTAAAACAAGGCTTTTTTGACTCACTAGAAGAAACCATAGATATTTTGATTGGCCAATTATCCAAGCCTCTCCAATCCAAGATTTTAGAACTAGTTTTCCAGCTATCTCTCACCCAGTAGCAGGATGCAATGAATCTATCCAGTCTCTCAGATATTGCATCCGCTCAACTTCTGCTGTTGTTGCAGCTAAACATGCCATTATATGGCTTCACATCCACAACATTCAAAAGCTCAATATTATCAGTGAGGAGGATGGTTGAAGAATCCTTCCTAGCCACACCCCCTCTTTTCTCTTCCTTGTTGCAGGTTGTAATAAAGTCCCTAGTCAAAATCAATGGGAGAAAAGGGTTTAGAGAACGAACATATCTAATATGGGCACAGAGCTGTGATTTGCCCAAGAAAGTAGTGGGAGCATAAACATTGGATAAAAGACAAGTTTCACCTGAGTTCAAACAAGAGGAAACCATAGAAATAGAAGAGCAATGTGTAATCCATCACCGAGGGACAACGTTTTTTGGGTCCCAAAAGCAAGCCATTCCCGTTGAACTACCATGAGCCCCAATATATTGACAAGCTCCACGCGGCCAAATCTTAGAAACTCTACTTTCCATATCCTCCACTGACAATTTAGTTTCCTGAATGAAGACAATGTCAGGAGAATGAGAAACAATTAAATCTCGAACAACCTTTTTTCTGGGAATGTTTTTGAACCCCCTCACATTCCATGATAGGACAATCATTTCTAAGGATGAGAGAAATGGGAATCAATGGGTTTCATAGACCCAAACTCAATCAATGTATCCCCAATAATTTTCACTTTCTCCTGGTCTGTCTTCTGTCCACTCTTTGAAGGTTTCTCCATAGGCCCCTTTTTTGTTGTAGGGCTAAGGCAAGAACAATCCTATTAGTCTTCCCAGACTCTAAAGATCCCTTTACTGAAGGAGAAGTTGAAGCCACCACATCTACCACATCTTTCGAGACCAAGGTCTCAGTAGGCTTTGCCACAACTGAAGTTTGAGAGGAAGATTTGTATCCATTTTCCATCGCTCTGATCCACTATGGCTGCATTTTGCTGGCTATTTCCATTATCCTCTTCCAATGTCACTCCAAGAAGTTTAGCACCTGGAGATAATTCAACTGGAATGCCCTTCTCTTGAACCAAGGTATCTAAGGCTTCAAACCGGTTAGAGACCCCATCATGTCTATCCATCCAGTTTCTCTCGTAACTTCTCTTATTACAAGTTTTGACAGAAATGAAGCCATCTTTATCAGTAATACCATCAGACATAGGAGCTTTGCCTTTATGCACCCTAGGAGTTGATTAGAAGGGACATTAGCTGATGCAAATGACCTGGATATAGGGCATTGGCTTTGTAGATACCCATACTCGTGACAAATTCTACATCTAAATGGCAATGTCTCGTAGTCCAACTGTTGGATCCAAGAAAAGGATCTATTGTGATCTTTTCACACATCGCCCATTTAAAATAGGACCCCTTGTTCTTTTCAGGTTGCTTGGCCTTTTTGGTTTTGTTTTCTTGGTGGCTCTAGTGTTAGTCTCCTAGGCTCCCCATGTTTCAAGTGGGAAATGATACAATTTGCTAACTCTGAAGAATTCATTGATACTTAAGAGATGAATGATGTGAGAAAGTGGTCAAGCATGGATCATGATTGGAGAGAAGAATAGCAAAAATGGTTGAGAATTCAAAAGCACCAGTTCAAGTGTGACAGGAAAAGTTCGAAAATGACATCCGACGATGTCAATTTTGCGAAGGCATGAAGATGATTAAAAGTAAAAAAAATCCTTCACACTCCTTCAAACACGCCCAGATTTGAGAGATTGTAACACAAAAAGAAAATGACCAAGAAAGATCAAAATATACCTCCCCTAGCAATATTTACTCATTAGCACTGATGCCATGAAAACATTTTAAAATTATGAGAATCTTTCAACTGAACATGTCCTTGTTGTGAGGTTTTCACATCATCGCTCCATTGCAAATGGGGACCCCCTCTTTTTGCTTGGCAGTTAGGTAGTAGTCTTAGGTAGTCTTAGTTGGTGGTTATTTTTCCAATTTTCCAAGTCTATGAGATGAGTTTGAGCAACTTTGGGAGGCATCCTTGATGCGATGATTAATGTTGTATACCCAAATTTGTTGAAACCTCAACCAAGGATGACGATCGAATTGCAAATATACACACCTCTTGGAATGGGAAGTCATCAAGTCCTAGCTCAACGAGTTCATGTGCAAGATTGAGGTCAAGGCACCAAGGGATATCAAGATTTCATGTACAAGCTGGTCTAGTGAGAGGATTTCCAAGTTTCGAAAATGGAGAAGAGGAATTAAAACAAAGATTGCAAGATACAATTGCTTATGTGGCGTCTATTCATTTCTAGCCAATTGGAAAAATCCAGTTACACATGTTCAAGCACATTCAATCGTATTACACCAAGTGTACAATCTTCTCATTGGCTCTCAATAGTATTGTAATTTTCTTATTGGCCCACAAGGTGGTGCTTTCATGTAATTGGATGATAGTGGTGACAACCCTAATAAGGGTCTGTAATGGGTTAATCTTGACCCTTGATTTTGAATTGATCTTGGCCCTTCATTGTAATTGAACACCCATCATTTGTAACATGTAAGAGTAGATTAGAGTAGGAGACTTGATGAAATTGTTGCCATAATGCTAGCAAAGTAATTGATGATTCATTGTTGGTCTTCATGGTGGATTACTTAATGTTGCTTTGAAGTGTTGCATGGCTTCTTCAATTCCTCATTTATGATTTCATTTCATGTTAAATAGAAGTAGAAGTAGATGGATATAAGATATTGTTGAATGGTGATTAGTGGTGAAGCTAGTGTCCATACCTTTTGGTGTTTGCTAATTGTAAGTAACAGTGCAAGGTTAGTTTGGGCCTGAATTGTAAGTGTTTAACTTCTATTAGAGATGTTCATTTAGATTGCCCGTTCATAGGGTATTTGAATGAATATTGACAATGTGAAAATCTTTCCCGCATCTGTAGAAGATAGCACCCTCCTATGCCTAGTTGACACGATGAAGCAAGACTGGTTAGAGCCTCATCCCATCATCAACATTGTCTTACATTAATAGAGTTAGATAGGATTTCTAAACCCTTTCCTTTGTAGTTGTTTAGTTGGAAGTGATTTGAAGTTGTTGAAGTAGTTGATATCCATTGAATGAAGAGCGCGAGTCCCTTTGTGATAACCAACATATCACATCACAAAACTGAGTGAAAGTCCAAAATAAGAAGGAACCTTGAGGTTTTCTAATTTGATCATACAATTCATCTACATTATTTAGCATATGAACATCCTTATTCAAGAGAGAGTTGGAGATTTGGTTTTTCATCTTGGAATGCTAAGTATTCAATTTTGTATGTTGTAGTGGAACAAAACTAACATCAACAGTACCTAGCGGCGTTAAAATGGAGTCATTGAGTGCCAGGGAAAATGTTGAGTACACGAAAGTTCTCCATTGAATGTAGTTTGCACATTCAGTTTCTGAGAAAGATTAGAAATGCCAAAATTCTTCATCCAAGGAAACTTGCACTTGCCAGCACTCAAGCACAAAGTTGACAAATGCTGTGAAGATTCTAGAATCTTTGTTTCATATTCAATCTAAAGCGCTAAGGAAAGAAATCTATTTTTCTTCTTGAATCTCATTTGCAATCAAATTCAATTTTAACAAGAAGGAATGGAATGTTTTACCTAGTGAGCATGTGAATGAGCCTGTGTGCCCAAGTTCTTAAAAATCCGCATACATCAAGAAAATATTGCAGGTCCCATGTACCAGACCCACGCATAGGAAAGGAAGATGTGTGGTCTAGTCATAGCATCAAGGATTGTTCCAAGATGCAGAACCAAAATGTTGAGCTCCAAAATGCAAAGGACAGTAAAGTTCAAGAAGATGAAATCTCCATTCGCAGTTCGAATGCGCAAAGGGAAAGGGTCCATAAATCTTTAAGAAAGAGAATCTTGAAGGAAGCCCGTTTATGCTCATAGCACATTCCTGTGTTTGCCTTGGAAAGATCATGCAGTGCAACAATCTGCATGCGATCCCAAGTGCGCTGCTGGCGCCAATCCACAACCACACAAGAATCCTGTCCAAGTAGTAAATTCATTGTATGGTTACATATGTGCCCTAGGTGCGATTTTGTGGTGGTTAAGGATTATTTCAATGTCAGAAGTCCATAAGAGACCCTCAAATGCGCCCTGAGCGCATTTCTCACCAAGTCAGGGAAAATTCTAATAAAAAAGAATCTGGAGGCCTTCATTCACGCCCAGAGCACACTTTCCATGTTACAACATAATGTTCAAACAAAAAAAGTTTGCAGTAGTGCCTCATTTGCACCCAAAGCGCAAAATGGCAAGGGTCAAGGAGATTCTGTGAGTAAGAGAAATCCAACGTTGTGCCCAAACATGCTCTAAGCGCGATTTTCATATAGCCGAGGAAAAATTAAATTAAGCCATTCTCTCATCATTTAAGTGAAAATGCGATCAAATGTACATGGATATGGAAAGTTTATAAATAAAAACTCCATGGTAACACCAAATATGCGCTCATTAGCGCATGGGCAAGGAGAATTGTAAGGTTTAAAATTTCCCACTATAGCCTAAGTGTGGTCATGGCACAAATTCTCCACGAGATATGTTTTAAAAATAAGACATTGAAATTAAACTAAAGTTCATAGTTGCCTGTAGAAATGATTAAATGGTGCCATTAAGTTTTGATGGAGTATAAAAATCAATTATGTGCATTCCCTAAGTGCTATACGTGCTCAAAAGAAAAGATTAAAAGGGGGGAAATAACTCGGCAAATTATTTAAGTTCCTATTCATGGATACAAAGAACATTTGAAATTTGAAATTTTAATCTCCACGGGAATTACAAGGTGTAGATAAAGTGGAAAATGATGGGTATTGGAATTAAAAAGAAATTAATTAAATATGAATTTTACATTTAATATTTAATTAATTAACTTCAGAAATTGAAAAATGGCAAAAATGGATCTAAATCAATTTTGGAATTATTTTGGAAAAATAATTAAATATTGGAATTTTCATCCAATATTTAATTAAAGTGTTGAAAATGATTTTATTGTTCAATTATTTAAATTCCAACCCCTTTGAAATGAACACCCATGAACAAAGCTTGTTGATGAAGATAAATGGTGAGGAAAAATCCTTGAATAAGGAAAGGAGCGTGAGAGATTTTGAAGAGAGAGAAAGAGTTGCTGAAGAGAGAAAATTGTTCATTAGGGAGAAATTCTGAAGAGAAGTAATTCTGAAGCGGATTGGAAATTAGTAAGAAATGATTTGAGAGAGGATTTTTAGAGTTTATGTGATTCTTATATCAATGATTTTGTTTTGCTGGAGGAAGAATTCCAATTTAAAATGTTCAAGGGAGATATTCAAGGCCTAGAATTCCTGTTATAGTGTTGAAGATGACCAAGTTTCAAGTGATCCAGTTAAGGGTGTTCAAGGTTTGAAGATCGAAGGTCAAGTATAGATGAAGAATGAAGAGTACAACACCTTGAAATTCCTCCAGAAAATTCAAACATCCCAGTTAGGAAAAAAAACAAGGAGAAAGAGTTCTAATTCCAGACATTCAAGTTCTTGAGACCCAATTCAAGTATGAAAGAGTTCAGCAATGATAGAAAGCCAAAAAGAATGGCGCTCAATTACCTTCCTAGGTTGACATGTCCAGATTCTGTGCGTTGAAGGAAAGGAATAAATGATAGACTATTTTGGGAAGACATAGCATTTAATGCATAGTGGGCATTCAAGTCAGCCCACTCCCCTGCTAGATGGACATGCATAGTGGGCATTTATTACCCCCACTAAGAAGGTGGTTTTCTCTTGATTGGTCTGTGTGGACTTGTGCATTAATTGTAGATTCTCTCTTCTTGCCCTCACCCTAATTAGGGTTGAGATTTACAATCTGGGCCATTAGCTTTGTTCCAATGTGGGTCACTCATTGTAATCGGGGACCTATATAAGAGCCTCATTTCTCATTTGTAAAGGAAGCAAATTTTAAGGTTGTTGCTAAGAGCTACCAAGATAATATAGTTTTCATTGTTGGTTTCTTGGTGATTACTTGATGTATTTTGGTGCTTGCATGGTTTCATTGTCCCCTCACTTAGATTAGATTTGTTAAAGAAAGTGTTTTGATTTCAATGGAGAATGTAATGATGTTTGATGAATTCCATTGCTCATACTTTTGATAGTTTGTTGATTGTAAGCTATTGTGTAAAGTTAGCTTGAGCCCTCCCTTTTATGGATGCTACAGGATGCCCGATGATTGATGTGTTTTGGTTTGGGAAAGCATCTCAAACCAGAATATGAATATGCATCCTTGATTGATGTGTATTGATGGCATCAACCAATCGCCTGCTTGAAATCAGTCTTGAAAGCTTTCCATGTTGTCATCATTCCATTTTTTACCTCTTTGCACGAGCATGGGAAGATTTCTCTCTTGTAAGTGGGGTTTTTAAATCCCATTAAAAGTCATTTTAGAAAGTAACTTGAATGATGGGGTAGTAACTTGCTCTTTTTTCGGTAAAACTATGTAAAAAACGGGGTTTCTAATCCTGACTGCACATGCAAGAAAAATGAGTAGAGCTCTTTCATGAAGGGAAGAACTTGCATCTCTTCTTGGGAAGAACTTGCATTGTTTTGAAAATGATACAATCAAACTTTTGAAGCCAAAAATCCTCTTTTGAATCTCCAACCATGTAGCATGTAGCAAGACTGCTGAAACATGAATAACTTGCACCACTTGGAACCAAAATGTGAAGGAAAAGATGCTTGAACTTTGAAGAAAAAGTCCAAATCTTTGCTGGTTCGTAATTGGGAAAAGTTCTTAAAATTTCAACTATATGGGCAACCTAGCTTCACCAAATCTTTACAAGAATGAATGCAAAACTCAGTCCTCTTTGAGTCTTTGACAAATGGCTATGAATGAGAGGAAAAAGGTAAAGAAATAGCAACAAGAAAGAAAGTTTCAAGCTTGCAAAAACATGATTCATACCAGCAAACAAGTCAATATGCAATGGGCTCCAAAAACGGCGCCCTAGAGAGAAAATGTGATTTTTGTTAATGCAAAGCAAGCTGAAAGTGTCGTTTTGTGCCCTAGGTGGGCTTCTTGATGCAAGATAGAAGTAAGAAAACTTGTATTCAAACTATCAAATCCCGTTTTTGCATAAAATGTACCCTAGACGGGCTGGAGAAGACTTAGCGCAGGCTTTGAGCATGCTTGTTTTGCATGTTAATGATATAAAAATCACCACTCGAGAACTTAGAAGAAAACACGGCTCATACTGGTCTTTAAAACATATGCAACTCTAAGAAAAATCGCTGCCCAAATAATCTTAAAGAGGAAACACAGTATTGAGATGAGTTAGAACGCATTTTTCACCCTCATTTACATGCATAATGCGTTTTGGGAATGAAAATACATATGTTTTAAGAATTTTAAAATATATGCACTCTCTTAAAATCGCCACATTTAGACTTTAATACATAACGCAGTAATAAAGGAGTAAAAATGTGTTTTGTAATTGCATATACATGCCCTTATATTCATAACGGGCTTTGATAATCCTTTTGCATATGTTTGAATGCATATGGAAACATGTGTTTTGGATCCAAAAATCTCCACTTTATAGCTTAAACGGGATTTTAGATGCAAAACACATACATATCAATATGATTTTGTATATATGTAGTATGTATATATAATGAGATGAAAAATGCCACCTTATGACTAATGACGGGCTGTTTTGGTCCATTTACATGTATTTAATTTGCACTAGAAACATACATGTAAAGCCTTCAAAAAACGCCACCATGGACTCATGGATTGAACATATTCAAAGGTGGAGTTTTAGAATCAACTTGTATATACCCAAGTAAAACATATGTTTATGTGATATCAATCAAAAACCCCACCAATGTATTCACTTTTAGATGTAATTTATAACTTTAATGAGGGATATGTAATGGGTTCGAAAAAGTCCACCTTTACATTAGAAATTCATTAAAAACATTAGACATTGGATATGTCTCGTCGTCCCGTCATCCCCCGATCCCCCAAGATGTGTTACATTGATCTTTTGATAACTAATTTGATTGCAGGTTCTAAATCAAGAGCCTAAGTTAAATTTCCTTTTTTGAGCACAATCCAAACACTAGTTGGGAAATTTAGGGTAAATCAAGTAAAGTCTTGATAGGGATTATAGCATTGTATCATCTTCAACACCTATTATTACTTATTCTCATCAAAGTGCTCTAGATTGCAGTTTTTGGCAGCCTTTTGCTCCACATGATATAATTGAGAATAACATGCTTGTAGTCACACCCAACTTGTATGCTTTTTCAAAATCTCCTTTCTCATTAGGTAATAGTGCAAAAGATGCCTATGACAAGTTTTGCCACATGGTTTTAAAAAACTCTTCCATTGAAAAGCATGTTAAAGTCGAAGGAGTGCGTATTTTCAAAATTTTTGGGTTCCCTTTTTTCTGGAATTTGATTGCGTGGATGATTTTATTGGCAATTCAATTCCAAAAGGTGATGTGAGCTTAGGTGAACCACATGTCACATTTAGTTGTCGGACTTCTTGGTCTTCTATTTCTGAAAGCCAAAAGTAGTTAGAGAATGATTCTAATAAACATCATGAGCTGTGATCGTCTCTGGAGAAAGTGTTTTCAAACAGGTTCTTATTAATCTAACTTTGATTCCAATTTTTGGTTATAGCTTTTAAAAAGTTCAAAATCAAGGTATTATCGTGGGAAGAGCAATTGATCTATCAAAACTTTGTGGTTGTGAAGAACTGATCAAAAAGTGAAGCACCTCTTTAATATGGAAGATTTACTTTGCATGATAAAAGATTGCATGTTGCATATACAAATAGTGAAGCCGTATAGATTAAAATATGGCAGATATATTGCCGATAAGTAAACTTATCGCGATAAGTTGGAGGCCGCGATAAAAACACGTAAATTTATCGCGGAGTACATATCGCAGATAAGTTTCAAACTTATCGCCGAAAAAACATGAACTTATCGCCAAATATTTTGCCAAAATATTTGCCACAATCTGCTAATAGAGACTGTCAGCCCAAAAAGCAGTTATTTCACATTTTCTTGTTTGCAAATTGGTGTTTGAGAGAGGAAAAAAGGGTTTGAAGGGGAAAATAGGTGATTTGCAGCGTTTTAGAGCTATTATCAGAAAAATGTATTTCAAATTAAATTTAAGCAATTTTTTAAGTTCCCGATATTTTTGCTGATGAGTTGCTGATTTATCTCCGATATTTTCCCGATTTCTTTTTTGTCCTTGGCGATAAGTTGCCGATAACGATATTTTGAACTATGAGTGAAGGTTATATAATGATGGTTGGAGATGATCCTGGCAAGAGTTTTGGAGCATTGTACTCAAGATTTTAATATACACCAGAGACGAGTAAGCTGGTAAGATTCTAGAGCAGTTCTTGGTGTGAAAGAAGTATAATAGCATGGCTTGGGTGAAAGGTTTCATCGAGGGGGAGTTTGTAGGTGTGAGAGTTGGATGGAGTATATTTTATGATGATTCTTTGCAGGGCTGATTCCACTCAACAGATGTGGAGATTGGATATTATGGGCAAGGCGACACGATTCCTATCATGATTCATTGATTAAGTGTCTTGATTTATCATTGCTTGAGGGCAAGCAATTAGGGGAACATATGACTGTTACGTCCCTTCCTAAATAGGTAACCCCTCGCGGCCCCCCACTCCCCACCCCCCACCCATTGTAATGGAATAACTTGCATATCTGAAGATATAATATGGAATATGCTGCAAATACTTGATAATACTATGCCACTTTCAGGAGATTGTTGTGTGGATATTTTATAACTGACGGTTTTTAAGGATCAATCGCAAAACAGTGGTTCCAGCCACAACATGTGAGACCCAATCTCTCCTACTTCTAAGTTAAGGCTCCCCCCTCTTATTGCTACTGGAATCAACAAAACACTCAACTACTATTTACACTAAGCTAAATTAGGGCGGGACTTTCATTTTATTTTCTTATTTCAGAATAGATGTTACTATTACAATACAATCTTTAAGCAATAGTGTAACTCACATACAAAGTCTTTATTGCAGCAATAATTCTGATAAAGAGAAGATTAGACATAAGAATAATCTTCAGCGTACCAGCAGTTTATGTAACCAAGGAACTCATGAAAGCTCAAAGTCTTTCCATGGCTCCTTATGATATTTTGAGAACAAGAATGAAACACTTTTGTAGCTCAAAGTCTTCAACACCTAGTTCACCTTGTATGTGCAAATGAAGAAAATGAAGCAACACAAAGTCTGCAAGCTATTCCCTTGCTTGAGAGTTCTATGTTAATGTCAGACCTGATAAGCAACTCAAAGTCAGCTAGATCAGATCTAAAACCAAATTATAACTCTGAACACAATATGCAACTCAAATTCTACAAAATTGAGTTCAAAACCCTTTTGAGCAAAAGCACAAAACTCACAATCAATATCCATAAAATGTCGTCACATAACACCTTGAATCAACACAAAGTTTGAGGGCAAGTTTCCTCTTTTATTGAAAGCAATTTAATCTACATCCAAGCTCAAAGTCTTAGAGTGCATATACAAACTAGCAGAGTGTAGGCGTGCAATAGATAATAAATAAAGTTAGATGGTCGGGTTTGGTTAAAATATGGTTAATCAATTTCTGTTAGTAGTAATTAGTTGGAAAACGGTTGGTCTCGAACCAACCTTTGGCTCTCTATAAAAGAGTCCAGCAATTTATTGTAAGGGCTATCTTTTTGGGAATATATAAAAAGGAACTGCAAGGAAAGAATTAGACCTATCTATGTTGTGTACCCTGAGTTAACTGAGTATAATATGGTTACTGGTTATAAAGTGTTCCATTTATGTTCCATCTCTGTTCCATACATGTTCCAGTCCTGTACCACCGTGACTGAGTAGATCCTATTGGCAGCAAACATAGAGTTTTCTTTTATTTGCAAAAGATAAAATTACAAAGAGCACCCACCTTTATTTATAGGTGAGGGGCTGAGAGAGAAAGGTAGGAGAAACCCAACAAACTTTGACCTATTCTAAAACTAACTTTGACTTATTCAACATCGCAAGTCGTAATGTCCTGCAATGTGATTAGATGTTACAACTTTACAGGTGATACTATCACATGCAAAGACATTCAACTTTTTAACTATCCAAACTAACTCATAACTTATAACTAAGTAAAAACTAATATATAATAAAGTAACATGTTAATTTATTACTTAATACATTATTATGTCATGCGCTATAATTTCCACAGGCTCAACATCCAAAATTGATCGTAACATGCTCTTTTCTACTGCTAACAGCTGCTTGGTAGTTTCACGACCAGTGCAAAAATTACTTGGAAGATTCATGATTAAGGCAAAAAAAATCTCTTAGCCGCAGAAAACTATAGTGGTTGAGTGGATTGCAGAATATACTATCTATATCTAGATGTTTGCTTTCTTATGGAATTTAGCTTTGTTATGAAACTGTTGTATTATTAAACTTTGAACATGTTAATCTGCTATGATGCCTGTGTTGGATAGATTTGTATGCTATGGTTGAAGAACATGTCATACACGATAATTTGTAAAATGTATTATTGTTGAAATGATCCAATATTATAGGTCATTTGTTAAATTACTTATCATTTGGAGGACTGAATTCGAAGACTAAAATGTCATTTCCATGAACTGGCTCATTTTCATGATCTGATGATCTCTGTACCATTTTTGAGTTTTAAGTTATTATTATGCTGTATAGTTTATAGTCTAATGTGGTCTTTTCGTGCTGCTTTATGGATATGTATACAGGCAGTCCAAAGTTATCATCCAAGGAAGTGATTGATGTAGATTTGGTGGATGATGAACCTTATATTAACTCAAGTTTATCAGAACTTACACAAGGTGAGAACATGGATCAATATCAGCATGCATTATCCATAGAAACACATGTGCTTATTTCTTTAAAAAATAGTAGGCTCTATAGTAACTTGAAGAAAAATCAGAAAATTTGATTTTGTCAAGGTTATTGAGTTATGATTATAAATGAAAGTATTGCACATACCAAAAGTGGACCATTGGTGTTCTTAAATTAAGAATGAAATCACCTTTATTTCTGAAGTTGTACATTCTTTTGGCAATATTTTCTTCGCTATCATTGCAGGTTTAGTTTGGGAGTCTTTTTTATGTCACTTGTCATCTGCACTCAGGAGTTTTATTACCATCTTAGAAAGTTATGCAACTATTTTTTGGATCTTATTTGTGTTGATACCTTGAATGAAAGGCCTAACATTAAGAATTGGCTGTATTTATATCTTTGCAAGGGTTGTAGCTGCTTGGAAGGTTCATGTAAGCTGGCAGATATGTCATTTGTATGTAGAAAGGTGTAGTTTTAATTGTTGTAAAAGTTTTGTAATCTTAAGCATGGCTAGGGATGATAGTGGTTCTTATTTTTGACAGAGTATGTAATATCCCCCTAGGATATTTTGTTCCAGACTTTTTAACCAAATGATCCACATAAATTTTACAACAATTTGCATGCGACTGGTTTCAATTAATCCAACAAATTATACTGAAAATCATAAAATATTAGATTGGAATAGAGATTTTGAAATGAAATATAAATGTCTTTAAATCTTTAGTCGAACAGTAACAAATATCCAATCGTAGCCACAAAACTTACAGTCAGATTGGAAAACCGAAAGTATGAATTTGAAGCACAATGTGAGACACCTATGTGATATCTCCAACAGACGATGGGTTTCCGTCCACTAAGCTCAAGGGTTTCTGTCCTCAAAGCTGTTGGAAGCCAAAGCTTCCCAGAATTCTCCAAGAGAACAAATTCAAATATATACCAAGCATCCTTAGAATGAGTCTGTCAATGTTCTTTTAAAGGGCAACCTTGTGACTCTTCTTGTTCCCTTCTGCTTGTCTCTTCATATTCTTTTTTTCCTGTCTCTTTATTTCCCTTTCTTAACATAAAATGACTTTATTAATTTTTCACGAGGCTCTATACAATCATTTTAATACTTTATTAAATTATTAAACTAAGTTGTCATTTAATTTTATATAATTTGACAACTCGAAATTTAATTATTTAATTGACTTCTAATGTCCCAAAAAAAGGGGACAATACAGTCCTCCCTTCTTGGAGATTGCTTGCTCTCAAGCAATCTGTATCTGCATGTTGTAACCAAATGCCTGGATCCCATATCAACTTTAAGAATGTTGCTTCACGAATCCCCTGTGCTACTCTGATATAAATAACATCATGCCAAGAATTGTGAAGCCACTCATCAAAATCCCATTGAAGTAATGCACCAAACATGTCGATGCAGGATCTCAAATTATCATGCAGTCATAACTGTCAAAATTGATGAGATAGTAGTATTTCAAGGAGCTATCGACACTGAGCAACTCTCCAATTGCAAATGATGTCCCCTGGAAGTGCATAACTACCATCATAGACACACAATAAAACATATCAGCCCATCTTGAGCTGCTGGTGTAAAAATCAAACTGCTCAAAGGATGAGGTCAACAAGAATGGTGCGAAGGAACTAGTGCAATAGTAACCAATCCGAGGTGCCAATGAATACATAGTAATCATGAGTAGAAAAGTGGCTGAAAAACCATCTCCCCTGATCATATCATACCTACCATCCACCCTCAACCATGAACTACTCATTTGCTGAACCAAAGAATTTATGCAGCTCACTTGTAGATTGGAATCTGAATTTATATGTAGGCTGATCGGTAAGTGGGCAGCAGTACTAATGCTAGAATCTAATCCACCACTCCAATCTTGTGACCATCTTTCATCAGTAGGGGTTGTACCTAGGTGTGACCATCTTTCATCACTAGGGGCTGTACCTGGGTTTGAAATCATGCCATCATTTCTATTCTCATCACTGGAATAAAAAAGAACTCCCCCATACAACTCGAAGAGTGGGTTATCAATTATCCAATCAACATCCACCTCAAACAAAAATTGTCAACAACCTGAATATTATCCTTTGCTCCCAACTCTCATTGAAGTACTGGCTGGTCCAAAAAACTGTTACTTGATCTTTTGGGACAACTATCCAAGTTGTAAGTCTGTTGTATGCTATCAAGTTCCTTAATCACTTCCTGGAAAAACTCAGTCCTTCCTCTGTTCTTTTTCTCTTTGAACTGATTAGTGACCAAAATCTGATTTTTTGCTTCTTGAAGAGCAATCTGCATATTCTTCAAAGTCTCTTGCGTATCGTTAAGCTCCTTGATGAGCTTATTAACCTCATTCTCCTTTCCCATCAATTTATCACCATATACTTCAGCAACCTTTAAAATATGATCCCTGTTTGAGAACAAACACAAATAATCGGATTTCATAGATTCAAAGGCTACTTTGACCACCTGCAAGTCAACAACATAAGAATCACCTTCCATACCCCTTTGATTCTTTTCCACCTGAGCCTTCTTGTAAAGATTTTCAATGATCCTGTGAGTGTCATCATAACATACTAGGGCTGCAACAATCATATCATTAGTAACTTTCAGCTGATTCTTCAAAATATGTTTCTCACCATTGTCATTTTGAAATGCATTTTTTGATTGGTCATTAAAAACACCATCATCCATAAGTGAACTGTTGCTATTAAGAGCATACGATTCATCACACCCCTCAAGGATGTGATCAGTGTCATCACAAGCCTCAAACTCCTTATCATACAAAGTCCAAGTTGCTGCTATGTCATCATTCTCAAACAATTTCTTATCATGTGAAGATTCATAAACTTCATTGGAAACATCTCGAGACCCAAACATGCTCTCACATTGAATAAGACCATCCCAACAGAATGTTTGTCAATCATAACCTCCAAGTCACCAATGTAGAGATTTGTAGATCCCTTATTAATAACAACTGAATCCATCTCCTCACAAGCATTTGTGATATTTTGTTGGAACAAAGTTGTGAGATTCATATCTTCTTCATCGCTGGTTAGAACCTGTTTGGCTGCCTTTTCTTCTTACCAACCCCACAATTGTGACCAGGTGTCCAAGTGTCCTGACAGGTGAAACAAATATGCTCCCTTCTCATTTGGTTCTTACTTTACTTGAGAGATCCTGCAACCTGTAAGCCCATTGAGGTTAGTTCATTTTCAGTCAATTGTTGCTTGAACTTCTCAATTTTTTGCTTGATTAATCCTGTTGAGAGCTCATAAGCCATAGGTGACATATTATGGTCCTTTCTCTAGATAGCTAACAAGTCTAATTGCAATCACTTATAGATATCATCATCCTCATCTAAGATTAAGGATATGATGGTTTGCATACAAGCCCTCACATTGTTTGGATGATGTTTCTTGATTCTAGTTAAGAAGCATTGAAACATTTGAAGAATCAATTTATCACATCTGAGATCCAACATAATGATAATTGGCTTAGCTCTTGACATAATTTCTAGAATCTTAGCCCTCTTACCAAAGATGGGGGCTTTGACATTATGTAATGGATGTTGGCTCTCCACAATCAGCTGTAGAACCTTCATTAGTATGTCATCATTATAAGGTGCTACAGGAGCTGTTATTTGTATAATCTCACAGAGACATGAAGCAACTTCAAGTTTGACATCTTCACACAGATGTTCCAATAACCTATGCTGGACCAAAGCAAGCATCGAGGGTTGCAAAGCCCAATTCAGAAGTCTCCAATCTGACTGGTCTACTTTGGACAAATACAAGTCTGATTCCTCCAGCTTAGAAAGAGCACTGTCATGAAATTTTATGGACTCCAATTGTAATCTAATCAAATAAAGCCAATTCCCTACTTCCTTTTCTTTTTGCAAGTCCCTTAGCTGATCACCATTGAATTTTTTTGAGAAAAGATTACTTTTCAGATCTGTCATTGTCTTCATTTTGCTAGTATGCTGCCCCTGTTTCTACCAAAATTTTGCCTCTAACTCTGAAGTATTTCGTCAAACAGTTTGTTTGTTGGGGAGCAATGGAATGTTTCAGAATCAGTTTTCTCATATAACCAACCACCTATAACTAAGTTATTGCTTTACTTTGCAATGACAGAAAAATACAATGCAATAGACTTTATCTCTAAATTTCCAACAGCATATTCCACTCAAATAATAATAAGTCTGCACTACCAGTGTTTTACTGTATTTCCAACAACTGATATTGAAAACAGAGGTTTCTACCAAGTCATACCTTTTCCAATTGGCAAGCTTCAACAGAACATTTGGCCTCCAACTCCTATGCATAACCAAAGTTCTTGGATATCAAGCACTGTAAGATCCCAAGCTACAGTCTCTTAAAATTTTGCAACATTTTGTTGAACAAATTGCAGACTTCAAACAGATAATGAGAATTTCTGACCATTTTTGCAGATAAAATGCTTTCTTAGTCAGAGATTTAATGCTCAGCCAACTGCTGCAAGAAGCGTGTACCCAGATATGCTCCTAACCTGCCCAGCAATGACGAAATGGCTTCTTTATCACTGTATGTTGACAACTATTACACCAGCAAAAACTCTTCTTATGGGAAGAACAAATAAGAGGACTGAAACAAAAATCTAAGATGATTAATCAACACGCGAGATCTTCTTTGCAGAGTGATAATACTCATCACTATTTACTTGACAATTTGCTAGCCAAGTTCGACTCAGTATTTAGGGAGAATATTGAATTTCTTGGAATAATACTGATCGCTATTTATTTGACAATTTGCTAGCCAAGTTCGACTCAGTATTTAGGGGGAATATTGAATTTCTTGGAATAATGTTCAGCTGCCTTTATGAGAAAATGCCAAAACAAGGAGGTCATGCACAGATATAGGCTTATAATAATAGCAATTGATAAGCCCCAATGATAAGACTCAGATTTCATAAGCAGCAAGTCTGAAATTCTGAGTATTTGCGTACAGGGAAACAAAAGTCTCCATCAGCGATATTCCTCAAAACACAGTCATTCCAAGCAACAAAGGATGCTCACGAAATTCTAAAATTAGTATCCGCTTCCATTAACAGCCTCATGTCAAGAACTGGAAATGTTCATGCATTGAGGCAAAACCAACTCACGCCACACGACTCGAGAAGAAATTATAAAATGAGCCAAGAGCTGCTGCCAAAATGTGATGTCCCTATTCCGATATAGAATTTAATAATAATTTTATTTAAATTATTAGAATTGTGTTAAATAAATAATAATCACAAAATAAAGATTTAATAAATAAATAATACAATAAAATTACAAAGTCTATTAAGAAACTAAATTGTAATTTTATTATTGTAAGTCTAAGCGAACATTATAAATTATGTGGTTGAGATAGAAAACAATGACATAACTACAAAGTGATAATTATAAGATAAAATAACAAATAAGATAACAAATATCCAAGGAAGTTGATTACAAGAGAAGTTATAAGCCAAGAAACAAAATCTCTACCCAACACATTATGCCACAAAGATTGCAATTATAATTACCGGTTTATATTTCTAACAGGTCGACCTCCTACACTAAGAACAAGGGGATACAAATGTTACAAAGAATCAAAGGACCAAGACCGGCACAGAGTGTAAAGATGAATTATTGAATCTACTAATTCAATCATTAGTAATTGATGATAGAGGCGGCAAATAAATAAAATTATAAAAGTTACTTAAAGGATTTATGTGTCTAAATTTCCATCCTAGTCTAGTTCTCTTCCTAGAATGGATTCCGTTGCATATATATATACAAATTTCCAACTTAAAAATCAAAAACTCCTCTGTCAGTTTGGACTAGCCAGACAACACATTGTCTCCACTTCTTATAGAATTTTTTCCTTTTCATTGATTATTACTCATAATGTTGATTGATCTGGAAGTAGATGTGGACTCAGAGCCTGACAAACAATTGGGCATTGTCTGTTTTAACTGAGAACCCTCCCGACCCTTATGTTCACCATAAAGTTGGCCATTGAAATTCCCGCTTCTGTAGAAAATAATTATGATTCTTGTCTCAATCATAAACCAGATAAAGCCTTTGTGAAAGCTCTTCAGGGCAATACTAGTAGTATATGTCCACTTGAGACAAAAAATGAGGATGAATATTCACAACAATAGAGCTTGAAGACCTCCTAACTAAGATAGAGCACCAAAATATCCTTCATGAACATTGGCAGAAACAATTGGATCAGCAATTTAATCCAAAGAAACAAGCAATGCCTGGTGAAAGGCTTTGAATAGAGTTGTGATACACAAGCCACAGGCCTCTTGACCAGTACAGCACTGATCTCCTCAAAAGTATTACCCATCCCAAACAGCTGCAACGTCTCTGGCAAATGAGGGCATGGATATGTTTCTCGCCAACAAATAAAGCGTTTCTTGTTGATAATTTGCATACTGTGGTTCTCTTAGTCAAATGTCTTTGGGTCAAAGTTTTCTATATTAGCATGAAATTTTAATCTATAACACCGATGAATAAAATATGAATGAGAATCTTCCTTATTTTGTTTCATGTTTTAGAGCTAGGCCATCAATGGTTTAGTTGTGCTTTCCTGCCTGTTCTTCATTTTGATCATTGTAAAAGCACAGTCTCTGTCTAAGTCCAACTCTGTTGGATCCCTTACAGTTAAGCCTTGACCTGATGTAAATACTTATCTTTTCATATATAATTCAAGCTATTTTTCAAAACAAAAAGGCTTGCAAAATATAGCAATATCATGGGTCCAGATATTGCCTTGCATGAGTGGACTGTGGAAATGAACTTTCTTATGACAGTATTTACATGTGTACTTATGGATCACATTGTCTATCCACTCTGATGCTTGTGTAGCAGATGTTTTAAATGTATGCTTTTGAATGGCACATGCTGAATAAAGCATTGAATGTTAATATTGTTCAATTTACCAGTTGAAAGAAAGTAGTACAGATTGTTTCTTTTCTTATAGCATCTAATATGGGGAACACTGCTTTTTTGAATATGGGTTGACATCCTATGATACATTTAGACTTTTTCATGATCTATTCACTAGTTTTTGCTCCCAATTTAAGTTTCGTCTGTATATTGAATGATCTAGTCTGCTCTGGTACTGTCTTAATGCATGCAGATGCTCCAAAATTGAGTGTGGATAAATTCTTGTCGTCTAGGAACCCAACTGATGCACATATGGGGGATGTTCCTCCTGGTCTTAATTCAAGTTTATCAGAACTTATGCAAGGTAAGAAACAGAAAAATATCCCATACATCATAAACAGAGGTGTGTAAGTGCTTTTTGTTTTTAAAATACTAGGAGTTCTAGTGGTTTAAACAAAATCATGATTTCTGATATTAGTCAAGCTTTTTGAGCATTAACCAGTCAAGAAACTGTTGTGATTGCTCTAGGTGGACTACATGTATTTTATAATTAGGACGGAATCACTTTTGTTGCGACTTTCTTATGCTAGAGATGCTTTAGGCATCATTCCACTGCTGTTATTGAAGGTTTTTGTTTTACGTATTGTTGATCAAATTTGTTCATTTTTTGATACGATTCTTTTCTTTCTCTTCGCCTAACCATTGGTTTGTTGGGGGTCGTGTATTGCAAATGTTGTTGTCTTCCAAGATTGCTGAGAATGTTTTCTAGAAACTGTTAGTGAACTTAGTGTCTCTATTGCTTTCAATTTTTTAGGGCAATCTTTATTTTGATTGTAACTTTAGAAAGAGGTCTTTGTATAACTTTTTCTTCATGTGTCTTGCGAAAATAAGTGAAACTCGCCATTCCATGAGGTCTATCTACCACTCAAAAAACTTGTTCCTGAACTTGGTAGTTTATGGAAGAGTTTTTCTGAAATTGATGGAGATGTGCTCCCATTTATGTTCTGGACTTGTTTGTGGCATGATGTTTATGCTTGGTAGGTTTCTCTTTGCTATTTTACTCATTGCTTGTCACAACTGTCTGTTTAGTTTTCCCTATTTTTCTTATGTTTCTCATTTAACACACTCCCTTGTAGATGTAGCTTTTTAATGGATTTTTATGGAATTCATATATTTTAGGGGGTTATTCTTCGGGACAATCATTGTATTGATGTGAAGCAAAGTGACATTTTCTAGGTATAATTGGATAGTGATTCATTTTGCCTGAGTAGTGGAATATTTTTCAACAAATTAACTTTTTAGTTTTTGGCTCGTGATTTTTATTTCTCAAATTTGTTTGTATTGTTGAGATATACAAGCGAAAGAGTATTATGCTCTGTATTGTTTTCGTTTTTTGTACTTAACATTTGGTTTATAATTCTCAATGATCTTCGACCATTTATATCAATCTATGTTCGATAATGTTTCTGGGATGGGGACAACATGAGTTGAGAGAGTGTATTCTAGGATGGTAGGGAATGAGAGGCCTTTTCGTGGGGATGAATGGTAAAAATAGAAATTTTTTAGAAAATAAGGGAAGTATAAATTATTCATATTGTGAGACATTCATTATATTTAGTGTAAAATCATATTACATAACATTTGAATTGAATTGAGAATGTACATGAGAGTTGACACAAAGTAACAATTTTGTTTTTTGCATTTATCATTGTCTAAGTTGTCAGTTCGTGTTGATAATTGTAGCTTCGATCAGATAAAATATTGATTTTACGAGAATAGATAAAATTATATATATATATATATCAATATATAGATAATAATAATAATAGATATTATCATTATATATATATATATATATATATCAATATATAGATAATAATAATAATAGATATTATCATTATATATATATATATATTGATATTTATTATTATTAATATTATCTATTATCATTATTCTACATATATATTAATAATTGTATTATTGTTATCATTATTATTATAATATAACAATAATAAAGTTTATCATTATTATATTTTAATTATTTTGATAGAATGACTATCAAATTAATATATTACTAGTTATTAAGAAATCAAATATATTCGATACTTATGATTATCGACTTATGCAATAATACTTTAGTGTTATCGATTCATACTAATCACCGATTATATGTGTTGATCTACGTGGGACAGCAATCATGAACGGGTGTATAGATGTGAACCGTCACGCCTATGATAGGCGTGACTCCTTGAGGAGTCACGTCTATCATAGACGTGACTATACCTCTTCACCGCAAGACATAAAAAGACTGCGATTGAGACTTCCAAACGGACTCTCACCCAAATCGATAAGTGGAGTAAAACATTTATCAGTCTTTGCAAAATATAAAAAACATTTATTGTTCAGATTTAGTAAAGTGTTGACATGGCCAAAGAACTCCACTATTAAGAAAACTCAGACCATAGGTCATAGACAAGGTTATTTGTATGAGTTATGTACTGAACCAAATCTAGCCCTAATTCATGAAATTGCACTCTAATGAAATATGGCATAGAAAATTAGGACACCTCAATTTTCGTGCCCTATCTTCTATGGAAGGACTAGTCACTGGTTTACCCAAACTCAATCAATATCATTCAGGGGTATGCAAGGGGTGTGCCTCAGGTAAGAACACTAATGAGTCTTTTCAAAATAGTTCTAGCAAAACAAAAGATGTATTAGAATTAGTCCACTCTGATTTATGTGGACCCATGTCTGTACCTTCCTTAGGTGGGTTTCTATACTATGTAATCTTTGTTGATGATTTCTCCAGAAAGACCTGGATCTATTTCCTTAAATGTGAAGAATCATAGGAGATTCTTAAAAGATTTAAGGAATTCAAATCCCTTACTGAAAACTCTTCTAGAAGAAAAGTAAAAACCTTAAGGAAAGATAATGGGAGGGAATATACATCAGATATTTTTAAAGAATTTTGTAAGAATGCTGGGATTAAGAGGGAGTTCACTATACCCTACAACCCTCAACAAAACGAAGTTGCTGAAAGGAAAGAACAAAACCATTGTAGAAGCTTCCAGAGCTATGTTACTTGATCAAAACATAGAGACTTCACTTTGGGTAGAAGCCTCTAGTACTGCTGTCTACATTCAGAACAGATGTCCTCACTCCCATATTGATGACAAAACTGCTGAAGAAGCCTTCACTTGTATAAAACCAGACATTAGTCATTTGAGGATATTTGGTTGTCCTGTTTACATTCATGTGCCCAAAGAGAAAAAAACAAAGCTAGAATCTTCTGGGAGAAAAGGTACTTTTGTAGGCTATAGTGAAACCTCAAAAGCTTATAGAATATATGTGCGTGGTCAAAGGCAGATTGAACTAAGGAGAGATGTATTTTTGAGGAAGGCATAGCCTTTAAAAGAGCTAGAAATTCTATTGAGTCAGAAATTCAATCTTCCACCCTAGACCTAGAAGAGGATCCTGCTCCTGAGATTCAAAGGGAGTATTCTGAGAAAGATATAAATGAAGAACAAATCACATCATTGGAAAATCCTTAGAAGAAACCACTCTGGGCTACTAAAACAATGGAAGAAGCAAGAACTTATGCCGCTCAATCGGGAACTTTCAGAGAAAGCAAAAGACCTAAGAGATTCTCTAGTTATGTAGCTTTGATGAGTGAATTCATCAAATCAGAACCTTCTAATGTTATAGAAGCTCTCCAACACCAAGTATGGAAGGATGCAATGACAGAGGAGTATCAATTCATCCTGAAGAATGATGTGTGGGAGATTGTACCTAGGCCAAAAGAGAAATCTCTTGTTTCTTCTAAATGGCTATTTAAAATCAAACATGTTGCAGATGGCAGTATAGAAAATAAAAAAGCAAGATTTGTAGCCAGAGGATTTTCATAGAAATTAGGAATTGACTATGAAGAAATCTTTGCTCCAGTTGCTTGATATATCTTAGTCAAAGCAGTTCTAGCCATTGCAACAGCCAAAGGATGGAAAGTCCATCAAATGGATGTAAAAACTGCTTTCTTAAATGAGACCATTGAAGAAGAGGTCTACTTAGAGCAACCTGAAGGATTTGAGATTCACAATGCAGAATCACATGTGTGTAAATTAAAGAAAGCCCTATATGGACTTAAACAGGCTCCCAGAGCCTGGTATGAAAGAATTGACAGTTACCTCATGAGATTAGGCTTCTCAAAGAATGATGCAGACCCAAATCTCTACTTTAAACAAAGGAAAGGTAATATGTTAATTTTGATATTATATGTTGATGATTTGTTGATTATAGGAGAAGATCACCTTATTGATCAGTGTAAGAAAGATCTAGCCTCAGAATTTGATAAGGACTTAGGCCTATTACACTACTTCCTTGGACTTGCTGTCTGGCAAAAATCAAATAGCATTGTTCTGAATCAAGGGAAGTACACCATTGACATATTGAAAAGATTTGGTATGATGAACTGCAGACCTATGACGTCCCCCATGGAAACAAATCTTCATAAACTAAAGGAAGCAGCAACAGATTCTCAGTCGATAGATCCCACTCTCTACAGACAGATGATTGGATCTTTGATGTATTTGGTCAATACCAGACTTGATATCTGCTATGCTGTAAATGCCTTAGGTCAGTTTATGTGTGAGCCCAAGGAGATACATCTTGTGGCTGTGAAGCATATACTGAGGTGTCTTCAAGGTACTCTTAATTATGGCCTAAGATATGAAAAGATTGACTTAGATCTTCATGGATTCACAGATTCAGATTGGGCTGGAAGCATGACTGATCAGAAGAGCACCTCCGGATCTTGTTTCAATTTAGGATCAGCTATGATATTGTGGATTAGCAGAAAACAATCCTCAGTAGCTGAGAGTTCTACAAAAGCCTAATATATTGCAGCCTCTATGGCTGCTAGAGAAGCGGTATGGCTTAGGAAACTGGTTGTGGGATTATTCGGCAAACCTTTGAAACCAACTATCAATCACTGTGACAATCAAAGTTGCATCAAGCTTTCAGTGAATCCAGTATTTCATGATAGATCTAAGCATATTGAGATTCCTTATCACTATGTGAGAGACATGGTAGTAAGGAACGCGATTTAGTTGGAGTATATCAGTACAGGACAGATATTGTGATGACCCCCTTTTTAGCAGGTCTTTGCAGTAGCTTGGTTGGCTCTTCATTGTGGCCCTCGTGAGCTGATGCCTGGTTTTTAGGGTCCCAGTTGGCAGATTTACTATTTTTAGTAAGTCAGTTCAGTCAGTTTCCCTTTCTGGCAGGGCAGTATCGACAGTGATCAGTTTCCAGACAATGCTCAGTCTGTACAGTTCCTTGGTTGGGGACTTACTATTTATAGTAAGTCTATTTTTGGCAGTTGTTCATTTTGGCAATACAGTGGATGACTCCGTCAGTCTGGCAGGTTCAGCAGTGGATGCAGGTTTTATCACTGGAGTGCATATTGATTAATTAATTAATTAATATTAATTAATAACGATATGTTATTAATTAATAATAAAGTTATATTATTATAATACTTTATTATTATAATAATTTGGAAGTTGCTATTCCGAGGACTGGTTAACTAATATATCCTTTTAAGAAACTACTGCGTCCGAAGAGTTATAAATACGGAGGCATTCTTAATGCTGGATATCGAATATTGCTTTTTGAAATTGTTCTTGGGAATTGTTCCTAACTATCTGAGCCCTAGCTGAAGGGTCAAATTAGTTGATTGAAGACTAGTTCTTCTTCATCTAATCTCAAATCGATTGTTGTTGTATAATTGATCTCTCCTTCCTACGTGTTGATGTATACGTGGAAGCTTTGAATTCAAGATTGAATTCGATTGAATTGTGGCCTGCTTAAGAGGTCAACTTTGCTATAAGGAAGAGGAAATCGCATTCCAAAATTAATCTAACCAAGATTAATAGAAATCCGAATTCATCTGTTGGAGTGTGGTTGCTGAAGGAAGTCGGGCCATTTTGGAAGCCCGACTGCTGTGCATATCATTACCCGCGACAGACTGGGAGGCCATCATATATGCCACGGCTGCTGAACGGATTGTTAGCGGCATTACTAGCCGCATGAGCTATTTCTTGGGCGCGGCCAATACTCCAGCACTGCGTGGAGTCTGCAGCAGTTAGCAGGGAGAGTGTAGTGTCTCACCGCGTGGGAAGAGGAAGGACTGCTGTGCAGTTCGCGTGAGGAGTTGTGACTTGCTGATATTCCTATACACTGCATGAGCCATCAGAGGCGGAAAGAGGTTCCTTCTTGAATAAATGTATTTATCTTTGAAAGGAAACACTATAAATACTGTCATTTAATGATTGAATAAATTGAGTCTTGTATATGATTGGAAATTAGATTGTTAGAGGTTAAAAATCGAAACAAGCAAACATAGTGTTGTTTCCAAATTGGCTAAGATATAGAATTTGTTAGAGAGATCCGGATAAGCTCACTTTTAGCTGATTTCCAGAATTCTGAAATAGCAAGGGGACTGTTGCTTATTTGTAACATTTTAAATATGGAGAAGCTCTTGTTATAATAAAACAAAGATTATGTATTCGCTTGTCGAATTTCCTTGCAACTAGAGTGGGAAGATATCATAATTTCAGAAAGATTTAGAGGTTAGCAGTTGAATTGCCCTGAGAGCCAGTCAGGCTCATTACAAATATTCTTACCAAACCTCTCCTTAAAGTGAAAGTTGAACACTTCAGGAAGAATCTTGGTATGATTGAAATGTAAATTTTTAAAATTGATTTGTACTAATATATTAAAGATGTTTAGTGTGTACACTTCTTTTGTGATATGTGTGACTCTATGACTTTATGGGCCCACCCATCCTGTGTATATTTATGAAAGGTGACGACTTTTTAGATAATCAACACTTGTATTTAACATTATAAGGTGACGATCTTATAATGTTCAGTAGATTGATATCAACATGATTCATGGATTTGCCATGATTTGATATGGCAGACATTATGTGACTTAATGTCAGTGCACATACCATAATTGGGATATATAAGGAGAATATAATGTTCTCGAGTATATTATATCCTTTAGTATCACGAGATAGGTGATACTATGCATCATGAGATATGTGATACTTCATACGAGTTATGTGATATGTGATACTTCTTATCTTGAGTCATGTGATATACTCTGTATCACGAGATAGGTGATACTTCATATCATGAGTTATGTGATATGTGACTACTTATATCATAAGATGAGTGATATATCATAAGTTAGAAAATTTTGTAAGTCATAAGATATTCACAAAAATTATTGTGATATTGTTATCTTCCTGAGCTAAGAGGGAGTGTTGATAATTGTAGCTTCAATCAGATAAAATACTGATTTTACAAGAATAGATAAAATTATATATATATATATATATATATCAATATATAGATAATATAATAATAGATATTATCATTATATATATATTGATATTTATTATTATTGTTATTATTATTATGTATTATCATTGTTATACATATATTAATAATTGTATTATTGTTATCATTATTATTATAATATAACAATAATAAAGTTTATCATTATTATATTATAATTATTCTGATTGAATGACTATCAAATTAATATATTATTACTTATTAAGAAATCGAATATATTCGATACTTATGTTTATCGACTTATGCAATAATACTTTAGTGTTATCGATTCATACTAATCACTGATTATATGTTTCGGTCTACGTGGGATAGAAGTCACAAACGGGTGTATAGATGTGAACCGTCACGCCTATGATAGGCGTGACTCCTGAGGAGTCACGTTTATCAAAGACGTGACTATACCTCTTCACCGCAAGACATAGAAAGACTGTGATTGAGACTTCCAAATAGACTCTCACCAAAATCAATAAATGGAGTAAAACGGTTATCAGTCTTTGCAAAATATAAAAAAAATTTACTGTTCAGAATTAGTAGGATTTCAGATCATAGTCTATATAATTGATTTAATCACTTATAATATTTGACCTCATATAAGTTCAATTTGATTTTACTGTTCGGATTCCGGTACGGATGTGGGTTCGAGATTCGGGTTCAAAATTCTTCCAAATATTTTTTTTGGGTTGGGTTCGGATTCGTTTTGGGTTCGTTCGTACAAGAATATATGTTTCTTTAATATATATATATATATATATATATATATATATGCATTTCTAAAAGCAATACTATCAACCTCATTAATGATTCTAGTATAAGACGATGGTCCCATTTGGTCTCCTTATTGATCTCTTGCTAATTTAAAGTCATGTGAAGACCTCTAATAGTTAATACCTGTAGTAGTTAACACTTGTAGCAAATTGTTGTTCGCCAGTAGCAGTCTATTGACACCTACAAAAATCTGTATAATGCATGTAGCCAATAACTACTCTTTTAGCGGGTCTGTGATTCCCTGTTAGCTTTGCTATTGGCATCCTATGCCCTGTTGCACAGGGTTTTTTCAGGCTTCAACCTCTTACAAAAGCACCGACTAGAAAGTCACCATGTTCAAACTTCCACATCAAATGTATATATATGCATAAATGACATATAAAACAACCTTTCTGGTCTTTTTAGTGGTAACTTTTAGGGTTGGAGGGTCGAATATACCTAAGTTGGAAAAAACACTTTATGAAAAAGTTAAAGAAAATGATGTTTTTAGTCAAATTCGCGCAAAATTTGTTCTGGGTTCTTCTGTCTGATTCAAAAGTCTTCCAAATTCGTCCAAAAGTCCTCCAGGGTCCCTTTGAGAGAATTTTGAGAGAATTTACTTGACTGTGGCAGAATTTTGAGCGAATTCGAGCCGAATTCAACTTTGTAGCGAACTGAATCTCGAATGCCAGCAGGGAGGAGCGAATGTGGTAACTTAGGGAGTCATTGTGCATATGTAACAAGTACAAAAAATATATTTAAGGCTAGAAGTACAAAGTGACAAAATTATAGAGAAACAACATAAAAACTAGATATCCCACTGTGCTCAATCTTCATATCGAAAGTTTGTGTCAAAATGAGAGTCAGAGTGTGGTTCATTCCCAACGAGAGTGGTTTACCTCTTTACAAGGATAAAAGTTGGTGGTTGTGCATAGTGCCTTGTGAATGCCGAGTAAAGTTGTATGTGGATTCATTCCTTGATACAACAAAGGAACTGATAACCAATCATAGGAGATGAGTGGGAAGCATCCTAAACTCCATTTCATCCCTACTATACTATGACTTACTGCCAATATGGCTGTTTTTTGAGTTAATGTAGGCTTATTTGTCTTGGCCATTCGTTCGCTATATATTTGACCTTGAAGATTGATACCATTATTGTACATTTTCCGAGGGGCCTTTATGAGCTCTTCTTTGAGATCTCCATCTTGAGAAGGAGGTACTCTCCTAACGTTTGGTGCATACCATTTGGGGTTTAGAGTATAGGTTGCCATACAAAATGGGATGTTCATAGTCTTCCAACTCCACATTACTATTGATTTAACATGCTCCTTAGATAATCCCATAGTAGGATCCCTGTTACGAATTGCTTGCTTCATCTGTCAAAGCTTGTTGTTGAATGCATCATAAATCTGTCCAAATGAAGAGGGTTTTTATTGATGTACCTAATCACCTGCACAATGGGTGAGATGAAACATGAAATCTATCTAATAATTTTTCTTTTCAAAAAATAATGAGACTCAAAAGTTGAAAACATTCATATAGTACAAACATTATTAATTTCTGACCTCATAGTGGACCACGAAACATCATCAAGGATCTTTTTCTCCACACCTTTTTCTTGAGTTGTGTTGGTTTTTGTGCAACTACCCTACTTAGCTTTAATCATCATTGATTGTAGAGGTTCCTACACCTCAAGCATCCTCCCTAGCTTGATGAAATAGCTGGCATATTTGGTCTCCATAGGTTTGAGGAATTATTTACTTCAAGAATTCTTGAAGAGAGTGAGGTGTGGTGATTTCAAATTAATATTTATATGTCATTAGCTCCTACGACCATTGATGTCACGCAGTCCATCTTCTCAATGTAAAAATATGCTTGGAAGCACCTTCAACCATCATGTATGTTAATTTACAAACATGTAATAAGCAACTCTGTAATAAAGTAACTTCCAATTATTTAACAACTTAGAAAATTGACAAAACTCAGAAATAAAAATTCTATATTTTATTTCTGATCTGAAAATACAGTTTTTCACGAAAGTAAGAGCAACCAAGATCATTAAATAGCATTACATGTGTAATTCAAGCATATCCATAAAATGCAGCAATCAAATAGAATGAACTGCTATTGAAATCAGCAAACTGACACTTGTAGTTTGGATGCCAATCTTCAATAATTTCTCCAAAGGTCATGAAATGAATAGAAATGGTAGTGCAGACTCTAAACGCCTCCAAACAGCAATGAGAACCTCTTCAAACCCTGAGCACCAGCTTCCTCAATGCTCACATCAGTCCCTAGGCTGTACTTCCAACAAATAAAGGAAATAAACCTGCAACCTTCAATCTGTTCCTTCAAGATTTAATTACTACTGAAATCTTTCATGATGAAGCCCAAGTGTGATCTCTATGTGAAATCACCAAGTAATCGTCCAGATTGGATCGTTCACCAATGTAGAAGATGTTCTTTGCAAGATTTTCGTCCTTACAAAGCCTTAGATGAACCAAATCCAAGTTGAGAAACCACACATGGTTTTCTCAGAGAAAAGTGTTAGAAGTAATTATTTCAACATGCCAAATGAATTCCCGAAGTGCCCTTTTATTTATATTTCTAAAGAGGTTCCACCTACTCTTCCAAGGACACTTTATTTCATAAAATTCACTTTTTTTTTTTATCAATGCCCCATTACATATAAGAGCCCAAATATTTAAAATAAGTCACTTTTAATTTTGTAATTGACTCTTTATATTAATAAATTAAAATAACAATAAAGTTAAATGTTTAATTTGACTTAGTTAACAACTTATCGTTATTTAATTTATAAAGCCCTTGGACCATATAAAATACTGAGTTAGCCATCAAAACTGAAGCCACTAACAAAACTATAAATAGAAACCCTGCCAATTAGCCCAATCGGTGCTGAAAATTGACTTAGTAAAAATAGTAGGTATTGGAAACCTAACCCAAAATCACTTTAGAAAAGGGAGTTCCATACATAACCTTGATGGAAACTCAACTAACCGTCAAATACTGTTAAAAATGCTGGATGAATTGCTTCTAACACTAACTCAATGACCTGTAGGAACCCACTGAATAGGCTAAAGGATCATCGACTTCATTGGCTAAGAAGGGGACATTACAGTCGCCCTACCCAATATTGCTCGCCCTCAAGTAATCTGAACTCTGGATTTTGCAATATGTTGAACACACATTTTGACTAAGAGGTGGGGGGGGCGGGGGGGGGGTTAATCAGTCTGAACCTCAATATCAGCTTCAATTCAAATCTTGATAAACTTCAAATCACCTTAAGCAATTACAACATGTGAATCAATAAAGCAGAAAAACAGGATAAACACAAGAACACCAGATATATGTGGAAAACCCAAGGATGGGAAAAACCACAGTGAGAATCTAATTCACTGTATGAATGATTTGTATTACAATGATTAGGCTCACTGCCCAAACTTGCATAGCTAGGGCTCACTGCCTTAGGGAAAGATACAAAAGACTTGTACAACTAAAACTCATTGTCTCAGGAAAAGATACAAAAAGACTTGTACAACTAAAACTCATTGTCTCAGGAAAAGATACAAAAAGACTTGTACAACTAAAACTCATTGTCTCAGGAAAAGATACAAAAAGATCTGTCAGAAAACTCATTGTCATCCAACAACATGAATCTTAGAATAGATTTGAGAAGAATGTCTTGATTATGAATCAACAACAATTGATCTTCTGAATATATTTCTTTTAGGCTCAGTCTTCTAATCAGAAAGACACTGTCTTTGAATATATTTCTTAAGGCTCAGACTTTTGATTAGCAACACACTGTCTCTGAACATATTTATTTAGACCCAGACTTCTGATCAGCAACACAATTTTCTTCTTTTGTATATCCGTACCACAACTACACACACACACCTACCCATGAACTGCATCCCTGAAATATAAGATAGATCATTAAAAGCTTTACTGCAAGTTGGCCTCAACCAAGATAAACAATATTAAATGAAATTGGTCACCCAGACCCAAGATATATGAAGCGGTCCACAACAGGATAAAGGGAGGACCCAAATATATCTCAACACACTCCTTTAAGCTAGATCCAATAGTCTACACATCAAACAAGATCATCACCGAAACATAACATGTGAATAGACAAGTGAAGCTTTTAAAACCAGTCGACCAAGAACATCTTCCGAACCATTTTTGAAGCATGTGGATCTCTACGCACCAAGGTGGACTGAAATTAACATTCCATCCTTAATTGTGAAGCATACCCGAACCAAAAGAGTGATCCCAAATGACGTAGCATGTCTAGATACATAGAAACATAACATAACTGAACATATTGAGTACAAAACTTCAAAGCTTACATGCTTGCCACCAATATAACCGTAAACCATATTGTATGAGTTAGCATGATCATCATTTAGGTGGACTGAAATTAACATTCCATCCTTAATTGTGAAGCATACCCGAACCAAAAGAGTGATCCCAAATGACGTAGCATGTCTAGATGCATAGAAACATAACATAACTGAACATATTGAGTACAAAACTTCAAAGCTTACATGCTTGCCACCAATATAACCGTAAACCATATTGTATGAGTTAGCATGATCATCATTCATCGATATTGTAATCAATGATGTCTCGAGGACGCCAGGAATGCTTTAGACCAATTTGACAGAACATACATTTTGCAAATACTAAGAGATAGTTGTACTGGATCAACAATGTGCACGCATGAACATTTTCAAATCTTCTTCATTAATCATCACCTCAGTTTTCTATGATTACAGCAGCCAGACATCAATGTTATGCAGGGGATGGATGACATCAATGATGTCACAAAGCAACTTTTGATCAACAACAGACCAACAGACTTCTTTAGAACCAAACTAAACATCACTCAACAAGTTGTGACATTACGCTGAAGGTACACTGACCCAAAACAACAACTGTATACAGACTAGAGAACAACAAGAGAGTAGATAGAGAATCCATCATCACAACAATAGTATTTAGAACACAACAAAACTGCTTGTAGGAACATCTTCTAGACCCAAGGAATACATATGTAAAAAATGTATGCTATTCAAGTAATTACTATCCTGATTTTTGCTTCCCATAAGTAATTGACTGATTTGAATACAACAACATAGACAAGATACCAACAGGTTTGCCAACGCTTCATTATTCTAACACGTCTGCCACTAATACCTTCCAACAAATTTGACATCAATGACAATCAACATGCTATATTTGTAACACAATAGCTCTCCACTCTTCCACATGGCATCATCTACTTGCAAGCTTTTCCATTTGACCAAAAATTCTCTGATGACCCTCTTCCAAAGAGTCCATTCTTTGGTATCAATGATGAGCTCTAGAACTAAATCAACTTCCCTTACACATCCAATGGTGGCAATCAGACGAGGGAATCACATTGTGCTCGAGTGCCTTTTTGAGCCTGGATGCATGGAACACATTGTGAACCCTACTACTGGGTGTTGTTGATGTGAGTTTTGTTCCACTACAACATTTAGAATCAAATACCCAACGTTTCAAGGTGAAACACTTAGATACCCAATCCTCTCTTGATATAAGGTCATCTCTGATGCTAAGCTTGCAAAGTAAGATCATGAAATGACTCCAAGGTTCCTTTTATCATGGACAATCGCTCAATTGAAATGATGTGATTCGCTGGTAATCACGTAGGGGACTTATGCTGTCTCTCAAGACTTGCCAATGTCCTGCACTTATAAAGATTTGGCTTTACAATGTGCAATAAAAATATGGGTTCTTTAGGATTTCCACTCTTGAACTTCTCAACTTAAACTCAATCTTAACCTCTAACTCTACTTCTAACTAGGAATGAAAGAAAGTACGAATGACTTGGACTCTACTAGATGGAGCTTTATTAGCGATTTCCACCTACCTAGTGCAAGCTTCTATGGTATGCTTAATTGATTTTCAAATTGATATTTCTTCCTTAATCCCACCAAATGGATGCAAACTAAAGCTAGATATCAATTGAAGTTAAGCGTTTTCGTTAGCTCACCACGCAAGAACACTTACAATCAACAAGAGGCTAGTGGCCCGGATTTGTTCAAGTCAAGCAAGTGAACATCTACAATTACTTTCAGTCATATAAATTACTTGAAGCAAATTGTATTCTATTCTAAACTTAACAACTTGGAATGAAGACAACTTGAAATGAAATCTATTCTAAGTGAGGATGAAGGTAACCATGCAATAATTCAAACTGGTTCAAAACTAATCACCATGCAAAGCACAACAATGATAAGTAGAGCAAATTTGGCATTATTCTTGCCAGAATTCTCCAACTAAGTTTACAAATGAGAGGAGCAAGCCTTATATAGGGAGCTCAAATACAATGGACGACCAAGATTAAATGAGAATCAATGGCCTAGATTGAATTCTACAAACCCTAATTAGGGTTTCCACCCCATTGGCCAATGAGATTCAAGCACCTCAAAACAAGCCAATGGCAAAATTACAAAAAAGTGACAACCAATCAAATGGCACCAAATGGTAAGCCAATCAGAATTAAACACCTAAACTACCAGCCAATGAGAAAGTTGTTTGCCACTTAGGCTTACATCAAATTATCTTTCAAAATATGATTTCCTTTGCTTTCCTCTTTCTTTGCCAATTCGATGAACTTGGACAAAATATTGTTGAGCTCGTTCATTGGAGGCATAGGTGTATTTTGCATTCTCCACTCTGCTAAGTCCATCTCAATTTTAGTTGTAGAAATTGTTTTATCCCATTCTGTTGCATTGCCTTTAACTGAAGCCATGAGAATTTTGAGGCATGAAAATATTCTCAAATGCTCCCTTCTGATAGCGATATTTTCCTCAAAGTTGTAAGTCCTCAACTTTTCTTTCAAAATCTCCAAGTCCATGTTTTCTTCTTTTTTCTCTTCAAAGTCAAAGGTTATCGCTGCCTCCAAAGTGTCATCAATCATATTCAGGATGGAAACACCAAGATGGCTTCTATCATTCCTCACCTTCTCCAATGTATCATGCTTATGGATTAAAGCAAAGTACCATCCGATTACTTCATCCCCCTGTTTTAATCACCTTGCTTCTTTCTAGAAGCCGCTCAGGAACCTCCGTCATGGCTTGTAATTGAGGTATGGTTTTGCCTTGGATAGATTGAAACTCTTCCCAAAATCTGCCAAAAGCTTGGATTCTAGCTTTAGGTGTGGTGCGTGTTTGGTACTGGTTCACGAATCCAAGGAGAAAGGCAATTTCTTCTTGCAAAACTTCTTCCATCCGAGCTCGAGTTTCTTGAGTTGATACTTTCATGATTTCTAAGTTATCAATATTATCCTCTTCGAGTGTGATAGCAGGGATGAGTGTTTGATCCATCTGTTGTATTGGGTTCATTATGTGCTTGATGTACTCTTTCAAGTGCTTGAGCTCCTTATATTGCTTTCTCTTCGCATCCTTCCTATTCAATCGATCCTCAAGAGCTTGAATTGCTCTATGGGCTTCCTCATCCTCCTGTCCTTTGGTAGTTGGACCCAAGTCATATTCTTCAATGTCATAATCTTCCAATTGCATGTCCTTTCTTGGCTTATCCACTCTTGGGACAACAATTTTCACTTTGTGTGCATCTGAATCATCTCTTGCAATTTTAGAGAACCTAGTGGTAGGCATCAACTTTTTGTTGCTATCATATGTCCTTACAATCTCTTCCACACTCCTGATAGGTTGGGCAATTGTAATTTGTCCTCTTCTCATTTGCTCTGACAATCATGTTGGGGCTTTGATTTCACCTATTTCATCTTCATGGTCCTCCAATCCCTGATCTTGATTTTGAGCATTCATATTGACCTCCTCCATGATACCTATTGCTTGAGGCCTCGTTTGATCATCATCTGAGAGGGTCTCAATATCTACCACAACATGCCTCTCTCTCTGTTGTTCCTCGATTTTTTGAGAAGGGGAATCTGCTTCTTGCTCACTGGGAGATAAGGGTGAATACCCTGAACTTGAACTCTCTACTGTATCGAACTCATCCACAACTTATGGTGTTATCTCGCTTTCTGATCTTTGCCTCTTTTTTGGTGCCCCTTGGTTGTCTACCCCCTTCTTTGTTCCTTTTGTTTGTGATTCCTTGTCGCTTCCTTTATTTTTCTTGCTATGTTGATTCTCTTGTTTGCTTGAATCCTCGGGCAGATGGTCGGATGATTTCTCATCAGGCTCGTCTACATCTTTCATTTACTCGTATGTGAATGGAATTCTCTGTGCCTTTAATCTAGCCATCTGCTGGTTTATCCATGTGCGAGTGAATGTTGTCACAGTAACCATTATTACATCAAAACTTCCATCATCTTTGCTAGACCAATCTATGGCGGGAATGGAGTCTATCCTTGTCTCATAATCATCTTGAACCTATCTTCCATCCTCCTCAATCTGATCTGAAATGTGCACCCATTTGCTTGCACTAATCAAATCCACTGATAGACGAGAGAATGATCTCTTCTTTATCTCATAGTCATCTGTTGCATTTGCCCAGTGATCTTCTACATGAGCATTGTATAGGCCTAGTGCATAATACTCAAACTCTTTCTCAGCTGCCTTTGTTGCTAGGAGTGATGGGCAAATCTTGCTTGAATTTCCAATGTAGAAAGGGAAAGACACCCCAAGCCTGTGTTTGTACTTTTGAATTTTGTCATACGCCAACAATTGTCTTGCTACTTCCATTATCACCAGTTTGTTACGTTGGAATCGGGGAAGCTTCATCAGGCATACTGTACTTCCCAACAGTCTGATATAAGTGAACTTAGGAAATTGGGTGTACCAAAAGCCATGTTTCTTGACTAAATCCGCTGTTGGCTTTGACAACCTTTTATAAGGAGTCTCCTGCAATACCTTTACTATGCGCATGGCGAAGACATTGTTTGCAATTCTGTCCCCTCCATTGTGGTGAAGTCGTAGTTGTGGATAACAATCATACACCATGTACTGTCCTGTCTTCGTTCCCAATTCACCCATAGCCTCTAGCCCTCTGAATTTTCGAAGCCACACCATCATGTATACCATGTAGGAGCTCATGTAGAATGTTTTTGTTCTTTGCACTGTCTTCAATTGTTGATCCATGTTGCTGATCATAGCCGCCCAATCAAACATGTCATTGGTAGTGGTGATGCTCTCAATAAAGTAACACATCCAAGGCTTGAAAGGTGCCGCATGTTGACTTCCCATAACCCTGTTTAGCATAAGGATAAGATCTCCGATGTCCTCCTTGAAATCAGACTTTGTCAATTTTGGGACCTTAGAATGGTGCTTCCTAGGCCCTGCCAACCATTCGTTCTTAACAAGAGTGACATACGTGCTAGACTGCTTCTTGAATTCCTCCATGGCCTGCTCTTTTGTCTTATAAATGCTATCCTTGCGATGAGGGATGTTGAACACTTCCCTTACAACCTTGGCCGTTATTGCTATTGCAACGCTTCCTTTTGGAGTAATCACCTCTCTTGTCTCTGAATTGTACCTTTTGGCACACTCAATCACCAATTCTGTCCATTGTAATGCTGGTGGGAAAGCCGCTGCATGCACAATTCCACTTTCCACTATCCTCTTGGCCCATGCTGAAGGATCACTTGAAAACATCTGATTTCTCACCAAATCCATGTTATATGGCCCAAGATTGGTGTCATTCACCTTCCTCCATTTTGATGTGAATCTGGTTGGGGGAGTCATGCTTTTGATGTCATACGTCATCTGTGCTTGACTTCTTTGTCTTGAATTTAATTCGTCTTTAGCCTCAGCACCAACACTAGTACCTGCCCCATCTTTAGCGCCCTTTGCCTTCCTCATAGAGCCTTTGCCACTGGTAACTCCCGCCATTCCACAACCTGCCGAGATAATTCATTATCAGCTCTTTATGTTTTACTTATGTCAAGGACATGATTAGTGATAGCAAATCAGATTTTGAAGGCAGAATATGGAATGGAGATTAAAGAAGAATTAAGTTGAATTATCAGCTAGATTATGTTTAAATTTTCTGTGAGACATGGCATCTTATTACTTCAACACTCTCTGTGATTTTCATCAGCCAATCGGATGGAAACTTACACTACTGACAGATATTACAAATCTGGATGCTTAAAAAATAGTTTTGGTATGATATATCCTCAAATTCTGATTTTCAAAAGTCCAGGCCTGCAATTTGCACTTAATTTTCCACCCAGATTTGTGATTTTGAGTGCCGTTCGCCTCTGAGTTTCATGGATATTGATGCAGTTTGCACCCAGAATTGATGGACTAGGTGCAGTTATGTGTTTGGATTATCTCCTTGATTAGGCTTTGCTGATAGAATTCGCCAGTAATCAGGCCTGCCCCCTTTCAGATCCCAAAGTTACTAAAAAAAACACTTGAAATTCGACTTCCAGGTGATGAAAAAAAATTGCTGCTTATTGTCAGTCTGCTCTGCTACAAATTCGACCTGCACCGAATTGGTTTGGATGGTGGTTTAAAATGAATCGGATTACACCCTTTTATAGGCGCTTGGGTGAAGAGGCACCATTTCCTAGGCAAGGCCGACCTGGTTAAATTTATTTTGGATTAAATCAAATTCGCAGCTCTTCATGGGCTAATGAGGCCGACTTGGCAATGTTAGTTTGAACATTCAAATGTCTAAATGGGGTCGCACCTTTTCTTGTTTTAGTTAACATAAATTGTCACCAAATTTTTTTTTAACTAAATCGCCCACATTGTTTGTGACATGAATTTTATAAGGAGCCCGAGAGAGCGGAATTCCACCCTCTCTTGGGCTCGATGCCTAAGATATGTTCACCATGCCAAGTAGATCATCGATTTTCCTCATCATTTCGTGCTATTGGCCTTATACTACCAGATTTTAACTTAGAGCATCAAATTTGACAAGTTAATTTCCTCACTTCATTTTATGGTTATATTCAGATTTTTAACCCTTGAACTTAAAATCTCCTTTGTGCAAATCGTTTGGGTGCAACTCTTGATCCCTATGCCTTTGATTTTGATTGCAAAACATGTTAAAGGGCGAGATTTTGATGTGAAGATCATAAGCATGGAGCACCAAGAAGGGCGGAATTCCACCCTTTCTTGGGCTCGAGAGCCCCAAGGAAGGTGGAATTCCACCCTTCCTTGGGCTCGACATAAATAAATTGTCATAGCAATTTCCTGCTCGTGATGAATATTTTCACCAAGTCAAGTTTTCACTTTCTCTTATCAACTTGGTTCCAAACTTTAACCGTTGCACAAGTGCCAAGCAGATTTAGATCAAAGGTGGGAGGGTGATGGGGTCATGGAGCTCAACGGAGGGTGGAATTCCACGCTCTCTTGATCCCGGCCCAGATTTGTTGTCTTAAAAACAATCATGTTAAATTGGTTGCAACGTTCCACTTCCTCACATGTTTCCTTCTCTTTCTGATCTTCCTTAGCAACGAATTGACTTACCTCTCAGAATGTCGTCAATGAACATATGAGTCACTTCTGATTTTCTTCATTTTTTGTAACATGTATGACATCTAAGTCTCACGATTCCACCTCACAAGTGCCAAAACTTCAATTACAGTTCTCCCCAATTGCCTCATCATGCTCTGATTTTCTCTCTAGAGGCTGGGCGAAGTTGGGAGTTTTCTGGGCATGAAGCCCAACAAAAGGTGGAAAATCGACCTCTCTTGGGCTCTGGAGCCCCACGAAAGGTGGAACTCCACCGTCCCTTGGGCTCGACCCAAATAGGTCTTCCTTCAACATGTTGAATGTTTAACTCCCTTTCTCTACCTTGCACATGCCTTCACCCTCATTTGTTTACTTAATTTCTTAAACCCCAATTTTGTCTCCCACTTCATTGTTGTCTACAAATTTTTTCGTTCTCTTCAAGTTTTCGGTTTGCATACAAGCCTCATACTCAAACCTCACATGTCCCCGCTTGATAGCAATCTCCATTTTCACACTGAGAACTTGATTAGCTCTTTTCTCTCACTCTTGAGGCTTGGCCTTCTAAAAGATCACATTGCCCAACCAGACTCCCTAGGCAACTTAGGACAACCAACCTATTGCTAAGGCAAAAAAGGGGGGGTCCCCATTTGCAATGTGGTGATGGTGTGAAAACCTCACAACAGGTGGTAACTCAAGCTCATAGGCAAGCTCTCCAACCTGCTGTGGTACTTTGAATGGACTGTAGAATCTAGGATTAAGTTTCTTTGCTCCACTCTCCTTGAGAGTAGACTATCTTTATGGTTGCAATCTCAAATAAAATATCCCCAACCTCAAAACTATGCTCAATCTGATGCTGATCAACATAGAACTTATATTGATTTTGTGACTGTTGCAAGTTTTCCTTCTATGACTTCATGATGTATTGACTCCTCTGTATTAAGTCCTTCGCCTTAGGCATTGCTATCCCCAACTAGTAGATCTATGATGTTGGGAGCCTCATATGTGTAGAAAACCATGAACACATCTTGATGGACATGTGGTAAGTGGTATTGTAAGAATACTCACAAGGATGTAGCCATTTGTTTCAAAACCCTAAGTTGCCGGTTCAGGTTCGGGGACGGGTTCAGATTCGAGAATCCGGTTCATGGATTCTTGAAAAAAAATTTCCCATTATGATTTGTATGGGTTCGTGTGTGTGTGTATATATATATAAATATATATATGCATTATATATACAAAAAAATAAGAGAAATATACATAACTCTAAAACTAAATCATCTCATAGTATGAATCCATGATGCTTGACCCACTTTTTAACATGCTTGGCCATGGGTCCTTGGGGATCCTCAAGGATTCGCGCGGGATCCTCGAGGATTCGAACCCTGTGGGTCCGTCGGGATCCGCGGTTCTATAGATCCAGACGGACCCACAAGTCCAGATCCGGACCTTGCCCGGATCTAGCGCGGACTGGTTTGCGATTCTGGGTATAGACCCAAATCCAGGGTCCAGGGTCCGAATCCGGTAACTTAGTCAAAACCTTGTGCTGCCCATCTGTCTATGGGTGGTAGTTGGTGCTAGGAGTGAGCTTAGTCTGACTCAATTTGAAGAGCTCTTGTCGAAAGATACTTAGGAATTTGTTGTCCCAAACTCACAATGCTCTTGGGCAGTCCATGTAGTATAAAAATCTCCCTAAAGAATAAAGCAGTGACATATGCAACTGTGTGTGTCATTGAAATGAGAAGGAAGTGTGCAAATTTTGTCAACCTTTCAACCATCACTTACATATAATCTTTGCCCCACACCTTGGGTAACCCTTTGATGAAGTCCATAGAGATACAATTCCCATTTCTCTTTAGGAATGGTAACGGGTTAAGTAAACTAATTGGATAATGTTGCTCATTTTTTTGTTTTGCTGGCAAGTAAGGCATTCTGCCACATTTAAGGACTTCATTTTTAAGCACTTTACATATAAACCTCTCCTGAATATGCCATTATCTACATGTTAAGTTGGGAAGAAGGGACCAAATAAATTCTATCCTTGTATATGATCAACTCATTAACAATTGTGCTTTTGTCATCATGAAGTGTACATTATATAATTCCTACTGTCCATGAGTCTTTGGCATACTTGTCATGTCCCCAAATAGTTATTATTTGACTAATTAAATAAAGGAATTAATTATTTAATATTAATTGCATTGATAAATTAATATTAAATAATTACAATGTAACATTAAAGTTTCAGGTTAAAATAAAGTAGTTTCCCTTACGGGAATACTACAACTGATTTTGGGTTGTCAATAAGAGACTTGCCCTTGAAGGGGAGGATATGAAAAAGAAGATCGAATGATATAGTTTGCACTATCGAGCATAGTTTGGAGAGTAAGCATTCCTTTTGTCAGAGCAATTCTCTGACCTAGTGGTTTGATAGTCCAAGTCTGAACACCTGTGCTTCGTGGGAAGGATATTTGTTTTCGCGTTGGAACATTAACATTGAGAATGATACTGTATGGAGAGCACTAACGATAAGTTCGGGCCAGACGTTGAAGCAGTAAACTGCGACAAGTACTCATCACTCACGACAAAGTTACAGAGGTTGGCCGTTTAAAACGAGTCCACCTGGCAGATGACAAGTATTGTTGTATTAAGCTTAATACAGGAGACCAGGGTAGGCAATACATAGCGGGAATTTCCAGCAGAAGACACGACCGTGTTGTATATTGAAGTGTCCCAGCAGAACACGACATGTCGTGTGTTTTTGTGGTTATCAGCGAAATGTGTCCCAGATAAGACAAGGAAATTCCGGCCACATGCGATGTCACTGTGAATCAAACCGCAGAAGAGGAGTTTGATGTATGCTGGTACAAATGAGCCAGTAGAAGATAGAGAGACACTACCCGTACTGCTACGAAATTGACTCAGGTGCACAAGTTGATTTCAGAATTATTATATATTGAAATCCATGTTGTATATTTGATTTCTCTTTGTCGGGAGTTTAAATAGACTTTTCAAGAGTACTTGAGCATTAGAATTTAGTGGAATCCAGTATTGAACCAATCCAACTATTTTAAAAATTGGAAGTAGAATTAAAATCAGAGTAGATTAAGTTCAAACTTGCAAATATGAAGCCTACAATGTTTTTCTAAAATATTCAGTGAGAATAGATACTAGAAATTGGGATGTTTTTCAGACAGTGAGAATAGATACTAGAAGCTGGGATTTTACAGTGGTATCAGAGCTTTCAATCTTGCCAGTCTGTAGGGTGTTTGTGTTGTCAAAATAGGAGATATGTTTTACTGAATATGCCATTAGGTCATTACAACTTCTGGAATACTAGAGAACGTCAAAATAGAAATCCAACCAGTCCATCCAGTTCAACTCCACAATTTGAAATTGAGGAAAGTCATACTGAGATAAAAGAAGAAATAATTTTTGAATACGTCAATAACATGGCAGAACCAAAAAATAATAGGGATTTAATTGCGGCATTGATTAGAAGTCAACAAGATATGTAAAACAATATAAATACTATGACCAATCTGATGACTCATTTCATGACTCAAAATTTAAACCAAAATCATAATGAAGGTGGTAGGGATGAACGTTCAGTTAATAACAATCAGCCTGAAAGATCAGCAACAGCAAGACCTTATATCCCAAATTTTACTCCACAAAATTTACACCCAGAACATGAACCTACAGTTAGAGAAGTACAGGATGAAATTTTAAATGATTGGGACTTAGCTGGGGCAGAATTAAGATCCCACATGTAATTTAGGGAGTACATGGATTTAGAGTTGAATTTCTGGCTTAGATTGTGTATGTTTTTAGCATCAATGTTTCGGATCACACTCTGTGATCCATCATCAGGATATAAGAGCAAAGAGCAATAAGGAAGTGTAAAATCGGAGTACATGGATGTCAGAATGAAACATAGGCTGCATAGGGGCAGAAATTTCAATAGTGAATTGTAGAGGAAAATTGGGAAGATGTCCATTCCTTATTTTGATGGCACAGGCAAAACCATTGCCAAGGCTTGGGTTCAAAAATTAGACACATATTTTCAATTAAACCCTATGAGGGAGGATGAAGCTATAAATGGTGGCACCATGGGTAGGTCACATTGGGCCATAATCTGGTAGATACATATTTGGAATTCACAGAACGTCTCATTGATAGGTTTGATTCTAAAGATCTTGAATTACATTTAAAAGAATTAACATAGCTGAAACAAACAGGGACAGTTGAACAATATTTAATAGAATTTGAAAAATTGGATGTGCTTGTCACTGAAATCTCTGAGCGAAACAAGATTGTTCTTTTTATTGATGGACTCTCTGATTCTTTGAAAGGTTGGGTGAAGTCTTTATATCCTACCACACTACAAACGGCTATTAAGAAGTATAGAGGTCTAGAACCTTCCTCAAAAGGGAAAATTTGGAACAAAAACCCTCGACCGAAACAGGATAAAGACAAAGAGCCTTCCAACAAAGAAACGTTTCCAAAACCCAGAATTGATAAAGAGGAAAGGGATGAACTCAGGAGGCACAAACTGTGCTTTAGTTGTAAAGAATCATGGCAACCAGGTCATAGGTGTTTGGGTAAAGGGAAAATATATTATATTGAAGTAATCTCAAATGATGATGAAGACGGGGAAAATATTGATCCAAATATAGAGAGTTCCCAAAAGGTTGCGGCCACTGAACAGGAAAAACAGCCAAGTGGTATAATAGCATCCATGACAGGATTTCCTCATTACAACAATTTTAGGGTAAGAGGGGTGTTATAGGGTCAGCGAGTTATTGTTATGATTGATAGTGGATCTACCCATAATTTTATTGATGCTGCTCTTGTTAAGAAAATAGGTTTACATGTAGTTAAACATGAAGGTTTTGATGTGAAAGTGGCAGGTTGCACTAATTTAGTTAGCACACATAAAGTTCCACAATTGAGTATTGCTTTTGGTAATTATACGGTGACAGATGATTTTTATGTAATTGATTTAGAAGATACTAATGTTGTCTTGGGAATTCAGTGGATGGAAACTTTGGATAAATATTCGCAGAGTTTTAAACGTATGGAATTCTCTTTCAAGGTGGATGGACAAAAGGTGATTCTCAGGGGAATGTTGAATGGTCGACCCAAAATTGTCTCTGCTAAAAGGATGGAAGCCATTTTCTGTCATGGTGAGGTTGCTTGGTCAGCACAGTGTTTGATCACTTCAAAGGTAATAGGTTTTGAAACTAAGCATTATTCAGATTATTTGTTGCAGATATTAGATTCCCACAGCCTAGTTTTCAGTGATATACCCCTTGGGGTACCTCTAGACAAAGGTTTTGAGCATACAATTGAATTGGAAGAAGGGGCTAAACCCATAATCACTACTCCATATAGGCATCCTAAGGCATTCAAAGATGAAATAGAAAAAAGCTATTGAGGAGCTATTAGAGATGGGACATGTTAGGCCCAACTCGAGTCCATTTGTTTCATCGGTAGTGATGGTCAAAAAGAAAGATGGGACCCTACGCATGTGTATTGACTATCTCGCCCTCAATAAAAAACTATTAAAAACAGGTATCCGATTCCCCGCATTGATGAATTGTTAGATGAATTACGTGGCGATGTATATTTTTCTAAAATTGATTTGAGATTTGGGTATCATTAGATTAAATTAAGGGAACAAGATATTCATAAAACTGCTTTCCGTTGTCATTATGGCCATTATGAATTTTTGGTTATGCCTTTCAGACTAACCAAAGCCCCTGCCACATTTCAGTCTTGTATGAATCATATTTTTAATAAACAGCTGCGAAAATTCTTGCTTGTTTTCTTTGATGACATACTGATATATAGCAAAACATGGGAGGAGCACTTGAGGCATATTGACGAGATCTTGAGCATAATGGAATCACAATCACTTTTTGCAAAAGCTTCTAAATGTGAATGTGGTATGACAAAGATTCAGTATCTTAGGCATATGATTAGTGCTAAAGGTGTGCAGGTACATTAGGAGAAGATTAGAGCTATTTTAGACTGGCCACCGCCTCGGAACCTTTTAGATTTAAGGGGTTTCTTTGGCTTATGCAGTTAGTACAGGAGGTTTGTCAGAGGTTTTTCACAGCTGGGGGCACCATTAACAAACCTCACCAAAAAGGGGGCATTCAGGTGGACTGAGGAAGCACAACAAACATTTGATAAACTTAAGCAGGTGATGAGTTCATGTCCCATCCTTGCACTTCCTGATTTCAATCAATCTTTTCTTTTAGAATGTGATGCATCTGGAGAAGGAATTGGAGCAGTGTTAATGCAAAATAAACATTCTATAGCTTATGAAAGTAGGAAACTCAACAATGCTGAAAAATTGTACTCCATTTATGATAAAGAAATGTTGGCTATCATGCATGCTTTGGCCAAATTTAGACAATATTTGGCTGGGAGTAAATTTGTTGTTAGCACTGACCATAACAGTTTGAAATATTTCTTGAGTTAGAAGGATTTGAATGACAGGAAACAAAAGTGGGTCAGCAAGGTACATGCTTATGACTTTGAGATTGAATATGTTAAGGGTAAGTGCAACGTTGTTGCCGATGCTTTGTCCAGGAAGCCAGGAATAAATGCTTTATCAGGGGTCACAACTGATTGGAAATCTCTGTTGTTTGTAGAATATTCTAAAAATTCATTTGCTTGTGATATGTTGGATGGTAAGATCTAGGATGATAGATACAATGTTATGAATGATCTTATTTACTACAAAGACAATCTTTTTAGTGCTTGACTCTAAGTTAAAGTTGAAAATTTTGCAAACAGTTCATGATTTGCCATTAGCAAGACATCTTGGTTATTTCAAGACATATAGATATATCCGTGAAAGATTTACATGGAAAGGGCTCAAAAATGATGTTTTACAATATGTCAAGGAATGCATTACTTGTCAGCAGAATAAGGCAGAACATTCGTATCCAGCAGAGTTGTTTCAACCTTTACCTATTTCGGACCAGAAATGGGAAAGTATACCCATGGATTTCATTACTGGATTACCTAGGGCTCAAGGTAAAGATTGTATTTTTGTTGTGGTTGATAGGCTAATAAAATTTGCACATTTCTTTTCTATTACTACAAGATTCACCGTTGTTCATGTTGCAGAAGTGTTTTTCAAGGAAGTATTCCGTTTATATGGCTTACCAAGGAATATAGTCAGTGATAGGGATAGCATGTTTTTGAGCAAAATTATTCAGGTTGACTGGTACAACATTGCATCACAACACTAGTTACCATCCTTAGACCGATGGTCATACCAAAATTGTCCATAAATGGATTGAAGGCTACCTCCGCAATTATGTTGCAGGACATCAAAAGGCTTGGCTCCGATGGCTGCACTTGGGAGAGTATTGTTATAATACTACTTTCCATATGTCTATAGGTATGACGCCGTTCAAGGCCTTATATGAGTATGATGCTCTATCATTCATTGATCTTGCTTTTGATAATAGTAATGTTCCCAAATCACGTGACTGGCTTCAAGAGTGTCAGGACATTTTGAAAGCCCTTAAGGACAATTTACATGGTGCTCAAAACCAACAAAAGCATTATGCCGATAAGAAGAGGGTGGAACGGAGTTTTGAAGTTGGTGATTTAGTGTACCTCCACTTACAGGCCTATCGACAGTCATCGGAATGTGGTTATCAGCGGAATGTGTCCCAGATAAGACAAGGAAATTCCGGCCACATGCGATGTCACTGTGAATCAAACCGCAGAAGAGGAGGTTGATGTATGCTAGTACAAATGAGCCAGTAGAAGACAGAGAGACACCACCCGTACTGCTACGAAATTGACACAGGTGCACAAGTTGATTTCAGAATTATTATATATTGAAATCCATGTATATTTGATTTCTCTTTGTTGGGAATTTAAATAGACTTTTCAAGAGTACTTGAGCATTAGAATTTAGTGGAATCCAGTATTGAACCACTCTAGCTATTTTAAAAATTGGAAGTTGAATTTAAATCAGAGTAGATTAAGTTCAAACTTGCAAATATGAAGTCTACAATGTTTTTCTAAAATTTTTAGTGAGAATAGATACTAGAAATTAGGATGTTTTTCAGACAGTGAGAATAGATACTAGAAGCTGGGATTTTACAATACTCTACTGCAATTACCTCTTTACAATTAGGAGGAATCTCTGTCAAGGAGCAAATGTGAGGCTTTCTAGAAAGTGCATCAACAACTATGTTTTTCTTCCCTTTGACATAAATGATGTCAAAATCGTATGCTTGCAATTTAGTGACCCACTTCTGTTTCCTATCATTGAGATTCTTTTGGTTCATGAAGTATTTGATGCTAAAGTGATTTGCTTTGATGTGAACTTGGCCGCAACTAGGTATGGTCTAAATTTTTCCAATGCATGCATAATGGCCAACATCTTTCTATCATACATTGAATAACTCCTCTCCACACATCTCAACTTCATGCTCTTGAATGCAATGGGGTGTTTCTCTTGCATCAAAACTACTCCTATAGCCTCTCCTGAAGCATCACATTCCAACTCGAAAGGTTTGGTGAAAACAAGTATTGCCAACATTGGACATGTAGACATCACCTGTTTGAAGTGTTCACAACACTTCTGTGCTGAATCTGTTTCCTCAAACCTCCTTTCTTTGTCAAGTCTATAAGTGGAGCTGTAGTCTATGAGAAGCTTTTGACAATTCTCTTGTAGAATCCACAACGAACAAAGAATCCCTTAAGATGTTTGAGATTCGTAGGAGTAGACCATTCAGCAATAGCCTTTATCTTGTCAAAGTTCACTCTTACCCGCTCTTCATTGATGATGTGCCTCAGAATAGGGAAGTATTGTCATCTCGAAGTCATACTTAGACTCCTTAGCATAAAGACACCTACTCTCTAAAATGCTCAATACCTCATCAAGATGCTGCATATGCTCCTCCCAAGTCCTATTGAATATCGACATGTCATAAAAGAACATCGAGACAAATTTTCACAATTGCTTCCGAAACACTTGATTCATACAACACTGTTAAGTGGTTGGAGCATTAGTCAAACCAAAGGGTAAAACTAGTAACTCTAAATGCCAGAAATAACACCTCAAAGCAATTTTCTCAATGTCCTCTTTACTAATTCGGATTCGATGGTATCCTGACCTCAAATCAATCTTAGAGAAATATCTAGCACCATGAAACTCATCAATCACCTTATCAATCCTGGGAATCGCATACCTATTCTTCATTGTTCTTTTGTTCAAGCCTCTATAATTGGTAGTGATACACATCTGCATCATCCCATCCTTTTCCTTAATCAGTACTACTGCTGATGTGAAAGGACTCTTGCTAGGTCTAATGTGCCCCATCTCCAGTATCTCCTTAATTGCTCTTTCTATCTCATCCTTGTATCGATAAGGAGTAGTGACCACTGGTTTGGCTCCCTCTAGCTGAATAATGTGTTCTATTCCCATCTTAGGTGGAACTCCATGCAGAATACTCTCGAACACCTTGCTATGCTAAGATAGCAACTTCTGAACATCTGAATGGTAACTACTCTTTTGTCGATCTATAAGTGTGGCTACTGTTGGCATGATGAGACACTCTGCTGCCCATTTTACCTTATCATGCCTAATTAATTGCTCCATCCTCTTGAGTGACACCACTCTAGGCCAACCATCTGAAAGTCCTTGAAGTACCACTCCTTACCTAGTGTTCGAACCTCATTGCCAACTTCTGCGAGTTGAAGGAGAAGTCAACAAGTGACAACATCAATGTCATGCCAAGAATAAAATCATTGCCCCCCATATCAACTATATAAAATTCATCTTTCAGCTCATAATCCCCTAACCGTATACTTAGATTGGAAATCTTGTGAGTGCAAGGAAGCTTATGCCGCTAGCTACCATCACGTTAAATCCATCTTGCTCTTCAGTTTGCAATCGTCTCTTAGGTACAAACATCTCACTAAAGTAATTATGTGTAGCTCCTGTATCAATCAAAGAAACGATTCTTGCCCCTGAATCACACCTCTCGCCTTGAATGTGATTGCTTTTTGGGCATTATTGAGCTGAACAATGGTTCTGTCATCTTTAAACTCTTCTTCTGGTGTAGTTCCCTCTTCAGTGCTCTTTGAATCAGACTGCTGATCTGATTATTCTGATGCAGATTCTTCAGCAGAAAAGTAGTCCAACTGTTTGGCCTTTGCCTTCATACGACATTTATGTGAGGGATCCCAAGGCTCTCTACAATGGAAGCATGGTCATTAAGTTGCTTGCTGTCCAACCTGTTTTAATCATTTTGTGGCTTATGTGATTCCGTTTGCAGGATCTCAATCAAAGTGAAAGGTATCTCTAACCCTACTTGTTTCAATTAAAAATTGTGAGCTAGGGAAAACTTTAGGTATTTATAATTTGGGGACATTACAGGGATACCCAGAAAAGACCTGGGGTTGTCTCTCTGTGTATTACTGGTATTAACTGTTTGTTAGTTGGTTTTTTTTTTTGAAAATTTATTTTAAACATTTAGGGTTTACTTATAATTTATTGTTATTAAGGCAATGTTTCCAAACTTTGCTTCTATAGATTACTGCTGGGTCTTCTTGATCAAAGATTGTTCATTACTTATGCAAGGTACTGTTTTCAGTTTGGTTATTATGTTTCGCCATTCTCTGTTCACTGATATCCATGTAGGTTGTGACTGGTTTCAATGCAACATTAATCTTGCTTTCTTGGATCAGCATTTTGTTTCAAGGATGCATCCTTAATTTTGTATGGTAATTCTAGTTTTGCTGATTTCCCTGGATTTCGTTGTAGGGTTTATCTATATGAGAGAACCTATACTTGAGCCTTTTTAAAAGTCCTTCGGGTCCTAGGAGGCAATTATTTTCTTGGAGCACTTAGTGATGTTTTTCAGTCTTCTAACGACATTCAATTTCAGAGGGTCTACTGACAAACTTTGTTTTCCAAGAATTTTATCAAGAGCATTTGGTTTTAGGCTTCCTTGGTCTTCTAAGTTTTATCACAGTTTCTAGTTTTTTGTGCTATTCTACATTCTTGTTGATTATTGGTTTATCATCTAGGAATACTCTTTCTTCTCTTTGGCCTAGATTGTCACTTGACCAAGAGATATATGTTTCAAACACCACATCTATTCAGTGGATTACAGTTTTTCTAGTTGATTGTTATCTAATTCCTGTTTTCAGTTCTGATCAATTGTTAAGGTCCCTTATAGCAGTCTTTACAGTCTACAGGAATTTATAATCTTGATCTTTTGGATTTTAGGGTTGTAGGCATTGCCAGGTGAAATTCTTCTTTTAGTTTTTTCTTTTGTTAGATATATCATAACATTTTATCACAAATATTATGTGCTTTGTCAGTCATGCCATGAATATTATGTTTTACTTGCTATTTTAAATGAATTACATCCAGGATTGGGAAGTAAGAGACAACAGGCTGACCAACACAACAATACAGGAATTTTTGGTCGTAAAACAACAGCACCTTTGGTAACTTTCTATATGTGAAATACTGTTTTCTTTTATGTAGCTTATCATGATTTTGATTTTTGGATCTTACTGGAGTCCAATTGAAATGTACCTAACGTGTTATGTTATGAACTCAATTTGTTGGGCCAGTTTTTTTCTAGTCAGATCTCTTCAGGGATGGGATTGTCTGGGCCTCAAAAATCATTATCCTCCATTCTTGCAGCTGAGCGAGGAAAGTCTTTATCTTGTCCTTTAAATATTGACACGATAACTCCAGCAAATCGAGCTATAGGTTGTGCCGATAGTAAAATTCCTATGATACAAAGTAAAGAACCAAGGTTTCCTTCTGTTATAAAAAGTAATAAGTCTAAGATTGGTGGTAATTTTCTAGTGTTGGAAACGGAAGACTGTGACCTAGTAGAGCTGGATGACAAGTCAAGTCTTTCTGTAAATAGTAGGACATCTGCCAAAAGGTTTAAAATGGCTCCTAACATTGAAGGTGGAGAAGCTTCTGGTGTTGTCAATGTTGATGTTCCTTCTGTACAGGGTTCTCAACAAAATATTAATCTGAGCTCAAAGATGTCAGCTGTTATAGTTGATGTTAGTGACAACGCAGACGATACTGATGCTGATTGCACTGTAAAATACCCGAGGAAGAATGTATATGGAGAGCTCGAGCGGAAAGCTCATGCAAACAAAATAAACATATCTAATAAGGAAGGATTGATGGATCAGGATGGAAAAGCATCTGACAAAGTAGGGACTGACAGAAAGGTAATATGTGAAGATGAGAAGAAAAACAATGCATCTAGTTATCTGAGACAGGTAATGCTTTTTGCTTTTTCAAATGTTTGTATGAGTTATTTGTAATAATGGTGATCACATTTGTTGCTAAACTGGAATAAACAAAACCTTTTGTGATACTATCCTTTCATTAATGCATTCTTCACCCTAACCATGATGACTTATTGCATATTGTTTAAAGGACAAATAATAAAATGGTTAGAATCGCCTTTGATATGTCAAACTAGTCAAGAAGATAAATAATGCTATGGTTTGCCAATACATGCATTAGAAAGGGTCGATGTAGAATATATGTATGTAACTGTTAGGATTGTGAAGGTCCATCAATAAGTGTTGAAGAGTATATGTAGGTAGTGAGATAGTGGATAGCACCCTCTGCTCGGACTGTTCTGCAGGTTTTGAGACTGCAAATTTTACTTTCGCATTCCCTTGTCTATCTAAATGACTGCAGAATAGTGTTGTTTTTGATGCAAAAGCTACTTGTTGTTAAGGACCTCTTGACCTGGAAAATTTGTTGCCAGAGATGCAAACTTGCAGTTTGTGTTAACTAAACAAATTGAGAAAATAAAAACGACGTGAACTTCAAATATCAAGTTTAAGCATCTGCTTTGCTGCGTATAGTAAAATCTCCGTTCTTCAACTTTATGCATTTTTCAACTGTGAGAAAGTCAGCAAAAAATAAGCTGCTGTCTTTTAACATTTATTGATCAGATTATTTCTTGTTTTATAATTCTCACCTGTTTAATTCAAACATGAAAAGGCACTATGGATTGCACTTGATCGGAAAAGGATTAGTATAAATTATCTTGTCCACCTTTTCCACTGCCCAATTGGCTGCCAGATCTGCCATTGCATATTATTTTCTCCTGATATTTCATTATAAAATCATGATATTCTCAGTTTTGAACTTGTTTTCATAAATGACATTGTTTTATGTGTCATTCATTGCTCTGCCACTTTTGGATTGCTTCAATAGTTGCGTTGATTTCCCTTCCACTTAAAGTTTCCACCTTCCATCTTAGCCAGTCATTCTTTCTGAGAGAGTAAATGCCCCTGCTCCATTATTTGTATTCAGCTGTTAGCACATCTCTGGAAAATCTGTTGGCTGAGATACTAACTGCCAATTGTTGCTGAGTAACCAACTGGAATAATAATGACCTGAATTTCTCAAATTAAATTTAACAATTTAAGCATCTACTTTGCTGACTTTTACAGAATCACCCTTCTTCAGTTCTAACCATATTCCAACTGTAAAATATGATAGGAAAAATAAAAGGATTGTATCTTTCATCCTTTATCCATCACACTAGTTCTTTTATCATTATTGCCTGTTTGATTGAAACATGAAAATCAATTGTGGAATGCACATAAAGACCCAACTATTTTGTTCTTGAAATTTACAATTTTCAATGAATGCAAGTTCTTATGTTTTGGCATAGTCTTATAGCATTAAAGTATTAGCTCTAATCTGATGGTAGGAAAGAGGATTAGGATAAACTATCTTGACCAACTTTCCTATATCCAATTGGCTTATATATCTGCCATTTTATTTCCTCTTCTCCTGATAAGAAGGTATAAAATCATGATATTCTTAGTTTCCTTCTTTGTTTTCTTGAATGATATTGTTTGTTTGCTAGTCATAGCACTGCCCCTTTTTGTTGGTTGAATAATTAGCATATAGTTCCTTCCCGCCTGAAGTTTCGACCACCCATTTTCCTAGCCAGTCCTGTCTCTCTATCCTATTGTTTGTATTTAGTTCCAATCACATAGGTTTCACATCATCTCTAGAGATCTAAGTTGCCAGTCTGGGTTGTGGTTCGAGGGTTTAGGCAATTTTTTTAGGGTTGGTTTTGTCAATTTAAAAACATATAAAAATTATACATATGAAATATAAAAAGCATATTAATATAAAATAAATAAATATAATGTATATTAATATAGATTATTATTATAAATAAATATAATATATTTAAATATAAAATATATTATGTGTGGTTGCCATCTCTAGTTGTCGGGATGCCTTCACCATGTTGGCCACCTCCATTACTTGCTTCTTTGCCTTCTCATGCTCTGCATCGTTCCCTATCTTCCCTTCCTGCACGACCACCAACTTAGTAGTTTTTTCTTGCAACTAGAAGTCCCTTTGTGCCAATTTCTCATGTAGTTTTGCAACCGTGCTCTCCAAAGTAGTCACTCCGGAATGTTCCTGAGGTAATTGTGTGCGGCTCTTCTCCGCCAGTTGTGAGTAGGCACTGCGCTCCTGTTCTATTTGCTGGGTGGCCTTATTCCTTTCTCTGCATGACTCATCCAATGTCATGGTGAGACGGTTATGTTGTAATAGGAGCTTTCGAAACACGTCTCCATGCCATGAAGTGTGCAGAGCACATGACTGTGACGACTACCACCTTGCGGTCGTGGAGGTCGCCAAGTAGCCATCATCTCCTCATCTCTACCTGTGGCGGATGTTGAGATCACGAGTGACAACACCTACCTGGGTCATAAACAGAGACATGTCTTCCAATTGGCGGCCATACATTCAAAGTGTGTCAACGGGGTCATGTGGATTCAACTTGTCCAACAGTAACACAATATCCTTCCACTCGCTTGACGATGCCTCCATCGACTGTGATGCTGGAACTTGAATGGCCTCTCAAAGGTCGGGTTCCATTGTCTATTGGAAGTGCTCCTCGCGCCTCTCTGCTATTGACTGAACCTTCCTATACCTTGCTTCATCCTCCACACCCTCCTTCATTGCCCTTGCTTCTTGTACAAGTCCTGGGGACTCGACTAGTGGGGCCTCCAATGGAACTCCCAACAATTGCAACCAGGAATTGATGGTGGCATGTATTTCGCCTTCGTCACCCTCAACTGGTAGTACACCCTCAGTTGGCACTATACCCCCCATAGCTGACACTATTTCACTTCCTGTAGAGGTATGTCTGCCACCCTGCTGGATGGAGGTTTCAGAGAGGGTAATACTTCCAAAGTTGTTGAGACTTCCTCTTCCCTTGCTCTCTTTGGAGGTGATGCTTCTACTCCCATTGTTGCCATTTTTGAACGCACATCATCTTGTGGTGTCGTATGTGAGCGTGTCTCTATTAGGTGGCGTCATGGAAGGAAGTGGTTGCATTGATTGGACTCGCGATGTGGTTGGTTGAAACACCACTATCAATGTCATAGGTAAACTAGCTACAATGTTCTCGTTCTCATCCATGTCATCCTCTTCACCAATTATTGCCAAGGTGACCTCTGTGACACTCTCACTTGCTGAAGACACCTCAATGGTGTTCGCCTCCTCACTTCCACTGCCAGAGGACTCTTGCTAGTACAGTTCCTGGTGTGGCCTTTTTCTAACTGGTTGGTCATTTCTTGTTAAGTGAGTCTAATAAAAGATGGTTGGCATGGATGGTTCTACTTGGCTTAAAGGCCGATGATAGTTACTCAACTCATCTAAGGGTACCTAGACCCTTACTGCATCCAACATAAGACCAATTGCGTGGTGTGCCATGTAAAAGGATTTATGCTCCAATGAAAGAAATTCCGGAATCCTTTTAGATAGTACAGACGCCCAGTTGTAAAGACCCCTAGTCCTCTGCAAACTGTTATACTCTAATTGCTGATGAAAACTACTGAAGTTTTGTTGGGTTTTCTGAGTTTTTCAATATTTTTGTGTTTTTGACATAAAATGCAATGCAAATATGAACATAGAAAATGAATGCGTACATCAATAGCAACAACAACCTTATATAGATTTATTCCTTATTCATTTGAAATCTTCTAGTGCACATGCATATCCAGAAATGAGTTACCTATGTCTTTAATGCTTCTGCTGGTGAAAAGCAGCCACAAGATGACTCAATTCCTCAAAAATCAGCAGCGTGAACATCTGAAAGTGATGCTGGAGTGTTCTAGATTTATCGCGCCCTCTTTAATTTCCTTGGAATTTATTGAAGCTTCTTTACACAAAATCACCCTCTTTCTGTCTGCCGTCTCTTGCTGTTGTAAATGGATGCCAAAGCAAATCGTAGTTGCGTGAAAATGGTAGCAATGGACATAAAAATGCAGCGTAAATCCCTCTTGATGCCAGACCCTTTCAATTTGTATGGAAACTAAGAAACTCTTCACTCAATGTGTACAAAACTTGACTTCTAGATGATAGCAATCTTCAACTGATGTCTCACAACCTTAGAAAGCTGATACAATGAAGAAGCTACGCTCTCCAATGCCCAAGAAGTTCGGAAAAATTGCAAAAGCCCTCGTCCCTGTTCTCCAATGCTCAATAGATACATGAAATGAGTTTTCAAATGCCAAGTAGAATGAATTCAGTTTCATTGAGAGAGTATTAAAAATTCCATCTTAGGGTTCGATTTCCCATAAAGACATTAATAACATTTAAAAATGTTATTTCATTGAGACTTAGGGAAAACATTTAATATTTCATTAAAATTGGTATTCATAATTAATTCCTCAAATGACCCCCTTTTAATGATGAATTGACCCTCAAGTTATAACTTATATTATCTCTTTTTAATAAATAATTATCATTTAGGCCAATTAAACATTAATAACTTGTCTAATATTCATTATTTCCCAATTCCATCTAAACCAGGGGGTCAACCACTGCATCCACTGTACATAACACTGCCTTACTAAAAATAGTAATGGTCCCTTTCAACCATCCTCCAGCTTACTATAATAGTAAGTTTGAGAAACTTAGCCTTGGAAACCATACAAATGCCAGGTCTGAAACAAGTGAGCTCTAGAGTAGAAAAATGACCCTTCTCTGACTAGGTCTCTGCCACAAAAGACCCTATATCCAACCTTATTAGCCTACGAGGGTTAATTGATAGGCTAATCCTGCTACAACATTGATGTCTAACTAGAAGGAGGTCAACCACTGCATCCATTGCACATCATACTGCGTTACTAAAAATAGTAATGGTCCCTCTCAACCATCCTCCAGCGTACTATAATAGTAAGTTTGAGAAACTTAGCTCTAGAAACCATACAAATGCTAGGTCTGAAACAAGTGAGCTCTAGAGTAGAAAAATAACCCTTTCTTTGACTAGGTCTTTGCCACAAAAGACACTATATCCAACCTTATTAGCCTGCGAGGGTCAACTGATAGGCTAATCCTGCTATAATACTGATGTCTAACTAGAAGGGGACATGGCATTCCCTGTATTTATCCTTGCCATAAGACTAATCTTCCATACCTGCAATGTCTAACGCACGGTTGGCCCTTGTGAGGCAACTCTTTATTACATCCAAAATACACTTCTAGGTCGGTGTAGATAGGAAGCTCTTCTTCACATCGTGGCTACTACTATTATGCCAGATGCTATTCCATTCTTTCATAGAGAGGTCATCTCTGCATACCAATTATAGTAGGTGCTTCTTTTGGTTTGTCGTCATCTTTCGTGTTGGCTTCTTTGGTACTTTGGCACCCACGAATGGTATTCCAAACACTCGGGTGAACTCAGATGGCCAAAATGAAATAGTGTCAACCGCGGTAGGGAATGGTGGTTTTCTGAGTGGCTATTGTAGCACATAACCATTGCTTTCAGCACGTGTTCAAACTCCCTGATATTAAATACTAGTATCTGCATCGCTTTGTCTACTTCATCCTTAAACACCTTCATCTCGTCGCTATCCTTTGTTTCATGTCACCAAGTGTGGCATTCTATGCTACTCAGGCCTTCCCAAGTAAGAGAATATAATGTAATTTTCTCATCATTTTGCACCCAAGATCTTGATATCTTCAACTTGGATCTACGACTTGTTGACATTTTTTGCGTTTTCTTTTCCTGGCTGGTGTTGTAATGGTACCCTATATACGTTGGATCACCAAAACTTACACCATCTCCTTTTTGAGAATTAATAATACTCACTTGTCTTTTTGTAACTGATTATCTAATCCGTTATTCTCTTGCCATACGATAAAGGTACGCCTGTCAGTTTGTACGACTGCAATAATCCTAGCAACCTATCTGGCCACAATAATCTCAACTTGTACGGTGGACACCCTTTTGGCAAACATTCTTCTCGCAATGGTGGTCTTCTATGCTACGATTTATCTCCACTTAATAATTGGTACGAGCTTCTGTATGACACCCACTTCCCTTTGTACAGCCACCAGCCTCTGCAAATTCCTCCTTACGACCAACACCTTCAGTAGTCTCCTTCGTACAATAATCAAATTCTTTCCTTGACACCATACAACAATTAAGTTTCTTTCAGCAACAACAAGGAGGCTTCGTATGGTATTGCCAAAACCTCGTACGATAGTTAGAACAATTTTCTACTTCTGTATGACAATAGTCTACCTTTTTGTACATTGAAGACAAGCTTCTTCTCCCGTACAAGAGGCACAACCTTCTTCACTTGTAAGCCAGCTAGCATACCTTGTATAACCACACCACTCCTTCATATGATAATTGCAAAGTCTTGTGCAACTAAATCTCCCTTCCATATGGTAGCTGCAACCACCAATTCCCTCCGCATGACAAAAATGAAGAGACACTGAAAATTTCGTATGGCGGTAGTGTTTAATGTTTTGACCCTCCAAACAACTCGATTCTAATTACCTACAAGCTTGTTTAATCAAAATGGACATCCCGTCCATTTCTAGGTGTATTTGATGGAACCCTTATTTTTAATTTCACTTTTCCCATGAAGGAGAAAGTGTTCTTATTTGGCTTTCATAATAATTTTCTCTTTTTACCTAAGTTACCGATTCAGGTGCAGATGTGGATGCCGATGCAGGATGCGGGTGCGTGGATGCGTGAAATTTTCTTTTGGGGGATGCGGATGCGTTTTTATATATATATATATATATATTATATATGCAAAGAAATGCAAGAAATATACAAAAATAAATCATTTGATATTGATAGTATGATACTTCACTATCATACTTTACCCTCCTTAATGGCCTTAGTATAATATCCTTACGACCACCTTGTCAATCTTCATTTCTGTCAAGTCTAAAGATATGTTATGCATACGAAGGATTCTGAACATGATATTTGATAGGGTGGTCGTTGAGATTATTTCGAACATTTATTTCTAAATATTTTGTTAAGAAATAATGTGACTATATTCTTAAAGGTCAACCATTATTTGGGATTGATGAAAATACCAAGTACTTTAAATTTATGCTAAAATAATACAATTAAAACATAAACACAAAGTACTTATTATTCCAATGCTTATGAATTGGGGTCTTTGTCATCTAACCCTCCAACATATACGTAAAGATCAAACTACAATAGAATAAAAGCTTTAAAATTCATTCAAAAAAATATGTTAGTCGTTTGATTTATTTCGATTTCTACTGAATCACTATGGTATCAATCTTCCATGGGCTTGCTCTCTTCCTATTTTAAGTATAACTTTTGTCATTTAAGATCGTTTGAAAACCTAAATGTTTTAAATTGGTTTTGCTGTCGTAATAGATCTCTATTTTCAGGAATGAAAGGAATAACGAAATGATAATTGCCAAACGACAAGATACTGATATATGTGCATCAAATTAACATGAAACGACAACCAGAAAGAAACCAGCAAGCGACAGGGAGAGCTTCACTTATACGATAGGATCAACGGAGTTGTTGATATAACTGCGACAGAACTTGCATTTCAAAAATAAAAGAATTTGTTGGATTGAATTAAGGAAATCACAAACGAACTTCCTTTTACCTTTTCTTGGAGAAACTGTAAAATTGATATAAGACCTACGGACGAGAAAACAACGAGCGATGTGCATAAGCCCCATCAACGAATTTTTCAGCACAGATATGGAGAAAGATCACTATAACTTTTCCCATTAGTTTGGTTTCCTGCAATCTTTCCGAATATCTCCATTCGTCCCAGTGAGAGGCTTGATGTTTCCCATGTTCAGCATAGAAAGTTGAAAGGCCATAAAAAGGCAGTTTGATCATTGCTGAAGAGAGTAATCTGAGCATCAGTAAATGCAACATCCTTATTGTTTAATAGTGCTTGATCTGAAAGAAGCGCCCAGAGGCTTTGTGGATGCCACCCAGATGCACATCCCAGGCATCCGGATGCATTTGGATGCCTGTGGTAGGCATCCAAACACATCCGGATGCCTGGGATGCACATCTGGGCGACATCCACAGGGCATAGGTGCCGGCTTCCGCACCAGGTCGCATCCGCTCCCGCATCCAACGCTAAGGAGGGCGCATCAGTATCTTAGCTTTTGACTAATATTTTCTAACTCAAATTTTTTAATAAATTGCTTTTTGCCTTTTACTTTTCCTATTTTGAAGTTTCAAACTTTTAACCTTCTTAATTACCATCTTTTTCAAATACACCTCTTTTGTTTTTTTGTTTTCTTTCTTACCTTCTAGGTGTTTTTTTTGTTTTTTCCTCCCTTTGCCACCTTCGTCTTCCATCTTTCTTTTTATTCCTCTTGGGTCTTCTTGGGATCTATCCTTAATTCAGACACATAGCTCGATCCTTATGTTTCGAGTGGTTTCTTGTAGCATTCGTCGTTAGAAAATGTCCCCGTGTACTCTAAATCATATATGTTGTCTACCAAGGGGGCGGGTTCGATACCTTTATAGCTCCTGTCAACATACCGACTTCTGTATTGTCGGTACCAAACCACATCTTCTCCATTGCTTTATATTTCAAGTGGGCTTGCCAGATTTGGGATTACCTTCCAAAGTGTAGGTTGGTAGAGGGAGACGCTCCTTGCCTTGCTCAATACAGTATCTGATGAGCTCTTCATTATATGCCAAGATTGTTCTGCAATAAATATGTCATCCCCTTTTATCACCATCTTAAGTCAGGGCTCTAACGTCTTCCCATATTCTTCTAGGTCGATCTCTTCTTCCTAGTCATCCTCAAGTGCTTGTCCCTTTGCCGCATGTTCCCTAGCTTGCTCTTCTTTCCTTAGCTTGTCTACCTCCTTATCAATGTCATATGCTACATATCCAATTTGTACCCCTTCATATGGTGCCTTCCACACCTAGTGTCCATCGCTTCAGATCTAGAGTGCCAGTGTGCCAAATAATGTGTTTGCAGGGTGCTTGTGAACATGAGGGACTGCAATTCCCTCCACGTGTTTCCTTGCCAGTCTCTCTTCCTTGCTAGGAACCTAGTCTTCTTTCGACCTATATGGTTCATCTTGGATTATCAGGTCGCATCTGAGAGTTCCATCCCCACGGGTGACATATCCCAACATTTTGATTCCTACTATGGGTACCTTCCTCTCTTGATAAACTTTTAATTCGGATTCGTTCACTGGCTCTTTAATTGGTCTATCACTAAGAGTGCTGAGTTTAATTGCTCCGTTACAACCGACATCCCTTATTTTATAGGGTCCTAACTAATGAACTTTGAACTTCCTAGGCTTAATCTTGTTACAACCGTTGATTTTAAAATTAACTGCCCACGCAAGAAGTTCATTCGTCAGAGGTGTTTATCACACCAGAACTTACGTCTCCATTGGGCCACCTCTATCGTCCATTGTGCTATCATTCACCGTTCATCAAGCTTTGTGAGTTTAAACAATTGTTCATTCAAGATTTCTGTGCCCTGATGACAGTTCTCTACTACAATCCTTAAGCTTGGTACAGTGTACTCTACTCACCACAACTTCTTATCCGTACATTAGCTGGAAGGGGGTGTGTCCCGTCTTGGTCTTGTACATGGTACGGTATGCCCACAATATGGCCGAGTGTTTGTCTTCCCAATCTTCCTACTCCACTCCACATGACTTCTATATAATTGACACTAGTACCTTGTCTGTAGATTCTACTTGTCCATTGGCTAAGGGGTAGTACGGGCTCGACAAATTATGAAATATCTTGAATTCAGCTAGCATTGTCCGAATGACCTGATTCACAAAGTGTACCCCCTTGTCACTTGTAATTTGAATAGGGATGCTGAATCGCGTTACGATCTGTTCATACATAAACCTTGCCGTATTGAGTGGTGTTATCCGACAATGCCCTCTCCTTTGTCCACTTTGTAAAATTCTGTGGCCACCACGATGTACTGATACCGGTGCATGTTGCTCACCTTTAGTGGTCTGACAAAGTTTATACCCCACCTTTCAAACAGTTCTTGCAACTGTGAAGGGAACAATGGCATGAAGTCCCTTTTCAATTGCTTGCCCACCCTTCGGCATGCGTCGCACGCGAGTACCCATTCTCAGATATTTGTATGTAGGGTTGGCCACCATACTCCCGTAAGTAGCACTTTTTGTGTGGTAGCGTTTGGTCCCATGTGGCCTCCAACCAACCCTTCATGTGACTCCTTTAGCAACCCAAATATTTCTTCTTGCATCACACACCTCTGTAGGACGTCATTCGACCCCATCTTATACAATAACCTATTAATGAGTTGGAAGGTCTTACTTTTCAGAGTCAATTTTCTTCGCTCACTCGGCAGCATTTCGTGCAGAAATGTGGAGGTAGATAGGTACTCGCCAATGCTTTCGTACCAAGGTGGCAATGTTGCAATCTAAAATAGGTGGGTGTTTGGAAAATCCTCATTCACTCCTTCCAGGGGCTCTCTAGATTTGATCCGTTATGACAAGGGTCTTCCTAGGCCGTACCACAATGTTGAAGGTGAACTTCTGCGATAGGAGAAACCACCTACTCACCCTTCCATAGATGAATGACTTATTTACTAAGTACATTAATGCTGGATGATTCACATAAATGGTGAATGATGTGGCCAGTAGGTAGTGTCGGATCTTTTGTATGGAATATACCATGCTAAGTGCCCCCCTCTCTATTGTACTATAGTTTCGTTCGACTCTAAAGAGTAGGCAACTGATGAAAAAAATGGGGTGAGCCAGCTTGTGCCAGTGTGGTATAGAGGCATCCATATGTATGTGAAATTCCTTGTCCAAGTTGGGGTACGCTGGGATAGACGTGCTCACCAATTTGGACTAAGTTCCTCAAATGCTTTTTCTTGCTCTACTCTCTAGATGAAGGGTTCACCCTTCCTCACTAGTTGGTCCAATGGGTATGAAATCTGTGCAAAGCTTTTGATGAATCTCCAGTAATAGCCCACGTGTCCAAGGAACGATTTCATTCCTTTCACATCCTTCAGATTCTCCATTTGGACGATGAACCCCTATATGGCCAAGTAATTTGCCTTGCCGTTCCATGAAGCGACACTTCTTTGGATTGAGAGCCAGCTGTGCCCTCCGATACCTTTCCATACATGCATTTAGTGTTGCGAGGTGAGTCTCCTCTTCGTTGTAGATAGACCAGACATCCAGGAAGGTTTTGATTGACATCTTGTCGACACTTCTTTGGATTGAGAGCTAGCTGTGCCCTCCGATACCTTTCCATACATGCATTTAGTGTTTGAGGTGGGTCTCCTCTTCGTTGTAGATAGACCAGACATCCAGGAAGGCTTTGATTGACATCTTGTCAAAGATGTGCAATATTATCCCCTGAAAGGTGCTAAGGTTGTTGCACAAACTGAACGACATCCAGTTGTATTCGTATACTCCATCTTCTACCACGAATGTGGTCTTTAGTTTGTCCTCCTCGGCAATGCTGGTTGTACCTTGAGAATTCGTCAATGAACGAGTACATCTCATGCACTGTCACTTCCTCTAGTATACTGTTAGTGAATGGGATTGGAAAAGGGTCTTTGATTGCGACTGCATTGAGGCATCTGAAGTCCATGCAGATCCGAATTTGGTTTGCCTCTTTTTCAGAGAGATGACAATGGGCAAACCTACTCATGTGTTTGTACTTTGAAGATGATACCAGCCTTTAGCTTTTTTTCTATTTCCCCCTGTATTTTAGCAACTTAATTTTTATTCATTCGATAATGGGTTGTACATCGGGTATGAGAGCGATCCTGTGTATGCACAGTTTTGGCAGTATCTCTTTCAAGTCTTTGTACATCCAAATGAAGGTATCTTTGTACTCCATGAATATTTTAAATGTGTCAGCCTTGAGTACAGGGTCCTAGTCATCTTCCACCAAAATCACCTTCGGGTTATCCTCCTCACCCATGTTTACCTTCTTTATGCTCGGTTCCTCGTGCTTGATCACCTTGTCCTTCTCGAATCGATGAGCCAGTGTGTCATCTACTCTCGCCACACCCTCTTTATACTCCTCGTACTCCAGAGGGAATGTGACACTCTCCGTACCAACTTATTCAATTTACCAAATTTTCAACATATTGCATTTGGGGTGGAAGACCTCATATTCCTCCATTTACCAGTAGAACAACCCATTAAGAGAACTTTTTTCATCTTTTGAGCAACTTTCGTGCTCCAATACCACTTCATCATTGGGTTCCATTACCCCTCCTTCTGTGTTGAACTCTCCCGCTTAGGACTCTGAGTTTGATGCGATGTCCTGACTCATTGCTTGATTCCGTAGGTCAATGACATACTTCCTTCTATCACTTTCAATAGAGAGTGTGTTCTTACAATTATGGTTTGCTTTTGCCGTGATCAACCAATGTCTTTCGAGGAGCGCATCATATGCCTTTTTTCGTAGCGGGATGACAACGAAGTCCAAGAAGAAATGTTTTGCCAATAGTGACCTTCTGTGCCATGAGTGTCGCGAGTGGTTTGATGCCGTGCTGGTCAGTACCTACTAGATGTAGGGTTGGTGGCTAGAGTGTTGACTCGCTAAGGGCTTTCCATGTTTCCTTTGGTAGTAAATTCACAACGGAACCTTCATCGACGATGGTGTTTGTCAGATTCTGTCCCATTACCTCCATCTTGACGACAACAGGCTTCCTCCCAATGCCTACCGTAAGAAACACCAGGTCGGTGGTGAGGTTGTCCTTTTGTTCTTCCATTGGCTTGCCATGGTTCGTATTACTGTTGTTGTTGTTCCCTCGCTGGTTGTTGCGGTACCCACTTGACGAGGCATTGGAGTTTGCAGTGGCCTTGGTGGTGTGGTTGGCAGAGTCGCCTGCTCCCCTTTGGGTGAAGAGCACTTGCGTGTTCCTTGTCTTCAAGTCATATGGGCATTCCTTGGTGGAATGTCCTAGTACCTGAAAGATATCGTATAATGATTTCTTTGGGCAGTTGACCTTTGTGTGGCCTTCGACTTTGCTGTCGGTGCACAACTCTTTACCTTCGTCGGTACTTTCCTTTTTCGACTTCAACTGCCTCATCATTCGCATCATGTCCTTTCATAGAGCCTGTATCATCTTAGATTCTCCATCGCTGCTTTTATTTGTACTATCATCATCACTTGCCTTCTTCCCCTTCGATGTCTTATTTTCACTTTCTATGTCCATTGCCTGATTGTAGGCACTAGTGTACGAGAATGGGGCCACCACCTTCATCATTTTTCACAATGAGGGAATCAACCCCTCAATGAACCATCTCTTCTTCAGCCCATCGACTGGCTGATTTTCGAACTTGCCAAGGAACTCTTTGAGTTTGTGATTGGAAGCCTGTACGTTCTCATTTTTCCCCTGCTCCGTGTTATAGATTTCAGCTGCTATTTTGTCTTCATCTCTTAATAGTTTGAATTCTTCTTCGAATGCCCTCTTTAGATCTGTCCATGTTGCTTTGCTCCCTCTCGACAGGTCTATTTACCATTCAGTGGTGATTCTCCGTAATGTTGCAGGAAATGCCTTAAACCAATAATCATGGTCATCTTCGCCATTGGCTTCACATATTGTTACATGAGTCTTACAATGGCATATAGGGTCCTTTGATCCATCCCTTGTGAATATGAGGAGCTTTTGCTTCTTTGGGGTGTTCGCCATCATTCTTTCTTGGTAGGTGTAGGACCAGAAAAAGGCATAAAATGCATATATAGGTAACCACAAAACCCTAAACAATATGCAAACCCATCAAATCTAACATTAGAGCCATTGAAATGGGAATTCAAAACATATGCAAGAAACACATAAAACCGCCTTCGAATGATGCTCAAATGCTCTCCTTTCTTCTCCATAAAGTTGATTATTGTTGCTTTTTGTCAATGACAAAAATGCACAAGTATTGAAAAGCCACAGTGATGATCACAATAATACTAGGAGATAGTGGTTCTAGAAATGAAGGCAAAATGATCTCAATTTATAGGAGATGAGGACTCAAATTGCAGAATTAGCAATAAGATATGCAAATTGGAAATTTGCCTTGAATATGACACTTGGTAGAAATGGAAAAGGAAATATGCCATAATAATGAAAATGGAAGCTAAGTTAGTGGATGGAAAGATGTGAGAAAGTGGAAAGGAAAGTGTAAGAGTTGAAGCTAATTAATAGGAGATGAAAGTTAGAAAATAGAAATAGAGTAAGTGAGGTGGATTTATGAGGATATAAATTAACTAAGAATTCAATATTCCTCACAAAAGGTAATTAGCATTTATGAAATTCAAAATTCCATAAATTTGCAATTAGCTAATTAATTAATTGTTGTGACTTAGGATAAAGAATGAATAAATATAATTTGTTCATAAAAGGCTAGGGATAAATCATAGGTCATTCATCCAAAGAGGACAAATTAGTGGATTATTGGCCAAATTGAAGGCATTAATGTACAATTGAATTGATTTTTATAATATTGATAGGATTATGATAACTCCAAGGCATTGATGAACTTTGATAATGCGCTCAAATAATGATGTTTGAAAATGATTAAATAGCATCAATGAACTTTGATGACGCCATAGGATTGATACAGGGATAGGGAAACATCAATGAACTTGGACAATGTTCCCGAAATGACGGTGATCAGCAATAGCATTGATGAACTTGGACAATACTATTGAATTGATAATGATAGGTTGATAACAATAACATCGATGAAGTTGGACAATGTTATCACATAGATGATAAAAGGATACGAAGCATTGATGAACTTGGACAATGTCCCTAGAGCGATGATAAGATTGATTAGATTTGGAAAAAGAATATGATTTGATTTGAAAAGTGATTTAATTAGGGATCGATGTTCTTGGACAATGCCCCAGAAATGGTTGGAATAAGTCCAAAACAATTCTGAAATGATTAGGAATAGAATAAATTAGATTTGAATTGATATAGGATGATTTGATATGGTTTAGGATCAAATAGGATCGGTTTAGGGTTTGATCGGAATCGATTAGGAAAATGATCAATTTGACAAAGAGAATAAAAATTTTAGTAAATAATTGAACAATTTTGCAAGATTCAATTATTGATGAAAGACACAATGTTGTCATATAATAAAGATCATATGCGCAATATAGAGGAATAATCAGCTCGCAGAACAATGTTTCAATGGTGATGCTAAAAATGTTAAAACACGTAGACTAGCAGGCTCGAACCATTTTTGGGTGTCTATAGTAGGTACCATGTGTATTTGACTAGAATAGAGTGTCTCTCTCTCGGCTGGGTTTTGGTGCCTCTCTTGCACTCTCGGCCACACATGAGTCCTCTTCACATCAACCTTCATTATCTACACCTTGGTCACCTCCCTTGTGTTTGTACTCTCGCCTCTTGGAGTCTTTGGCTCTGGTTCCCCCATTCTTGGTTCTTCTTCGAGGGATAGGTTCTTGATATGGTGCAAGGTAGTTTCAAAATTTTTGAGAACCTTGGGTTGGAGGTTTCGCTCTTCCCCTTTGTCCGACTGTAGGTATAGGCTTGTGGTACTTTTATTGTCTAGAGATTCAGATTCCTTACTCAAGTAGAGTGTGCTGCTAGTTACTTGTTTGGTCGGCGAGATCTTCACTTGCTTTGTTGTCCGGGAGTTGTAGGTTTGTCGCAACCTGTTCCAACTCAGTCCACCTTCACTTTCTTGCCCTCACCTGACTGTAGATTTGGCTCACACTATGGCTCTTGCTTTTTTGTGGACTCTCGATCTCACTCCATTCTCCGCTCTTTTGATGATTTCTCTTAACTGCCTTCTCTGAATCTGTTCTCTTAGACAGAGAGATCTTCATACTTCTCCTTCCTCTTGGTTATGTGTGGTATGTTGGTCTTTGTTTGGTCGAAGGGGCATTAATTGCCAAGGGTACGATGTTGGCCAATATCCCGCTCTTCTTCCTCCCCATGGGTCCTTTCTTTGTATTGTTGTAGCATTTGCTGCCGATGTTGCTCTCTTTGCCTTTCTCACATTGTTCTTGCAGTTTGATCAGATTATGAGCCAACAACCTTGGAACACTTTCGAGAAGATCATAGATCGCAGGTCACACCGTGCGTTAGTTGTGTGTTGTGTCTTCAGGGACCACTCTCTCCCTAGCTTCCCTCTGCATGTACAGATCGATCAAAACTTCTCACGTGTGCAACAAGTCTTCTATTAATTGATGCTCCCAAGTTTCTTCCCTGTTATCCTCAATGTCACTGTCACTTACCAACACTTGTTCGAACGAGTGGCCCGTTATTTCGCCATACTGCCTATTGGCCTTTCGTTAAATCTGTAGGTTCAAATAGGCAACGACAGTAAAATGTTTACTCTGCATAATGGTACTTTGGTTTATAGAGTAAACAAGAAAATGAATATAACATATTAAACACAACAATTCAAATGTACTATTGGAGCCTGAAATTTCCAAGCAATTTCAAGAATCCTAATATGTGAAATTAGTGGTTACTTTGTAAACGTACTTGAAATTACTTATGACTCTTGCTTGATATTGATAAAGATGTCATGTTATGAATGAGGAGTGACTTGAAGACTTAGAGAATAAATGGGAAAAGCAAGGATAAGAATGAATCAATTAGCCTATGTTCTAAATGTCTCCATAAAGAAAGGTTATACATCTAACTTATGGTGCATGCCCTCTAGGTCGTAAAAGGTCTAATTGCCCGAAGCATAGTAAATGATGCAAGAGCATGCTAGGATCCTTGGCAATCCTGCTCAACCAAAAATATGTTTTCTAGCTTGTTTGGAGACTGCTCGGTGAAACACTTTGTTTCTCTGTTGCTCGGGTTCTATTGCTCGGGCATGCTTGGTTTTCTGACGCTCGGGTTTGTTGCTCGGGCATGCTTGTTTCTTTGTTGCTCGAGTTCTATTGCTCGGGCATGCTTGGTTTTCTGACGCTCGGGTTTGTTGCTCGGAGATGCTTGGCCCGAGTCACTCTATTTCTCGGTCATCCTCTGCCCGAGTTGTTTATTTGGAAGTTGGATGTGGTGGCCGACTTCTGCATTTAGTTTTGATTGCGACAGTTATGGTGGATCTATCATTGGGGATTGTGTGGACCTAAATTTGGGTCGGGGGGTTTCTCCAATAATTGTTTTTATAGGCCGACCTTGGTTGCTTTTTGTATTTAATAAGTATCTTGTTCTTAGCTTAGGGCATTAGATTGAGATCAGATTTAGGAGGGCAGATCAAGTGTTGGATCTGAGAATCTGGATCATGAATGTATGTGTTGCAGAAGATCTGTATTAGATCTTAAATCTATCTTTGTAATTGGCCGTAACTGGGAAGGCCTTACAGCCCGACATGTTGAATGTAATTGATATTTTGAGATAATATATGAGCTGAACGCTGATTATATTTCTGTATCTGGTTGTTTCCGTTGTTGTGGTCATTTGCTGCAAGTTTGGACAATCCTTCATTGGATCCTCCATCTTTGACTGCATTAGGTGGTATTAGAGCAGTCAGATTGCTGGAGAAAGAGTTAGGTTTCCAATTATTGGAATTTGGTGAAGCAAAGATGCCTCCAAAGAAAATTCGTGAGATCACAGAGGAAGAACCTGAGGAGGAATTCAGTCTGGAAGATTTTCGAGCTTTGGAGAAGCAGGTGCAAGATCTGCGAGAGGAGTTGCAAAGAAAGAATGCACCCAGAGAAAACCGAATTAATGGTGAAGAACATGATGAAGAAGATCATTTCGAAGAAGCTATAGAAGATATTAGAGATCCTGATGAGGCTAGAGTTCTGAGAGTTATGTCTAAAATTGGGAAAAGACCTAAGATCAAAGTTTCTACATTTGCTGGAAGCCTTAGGCCAAAAGAATTGATCGATTGGATTAATTAGATGGATGAATACTTTGAGTATGAGGAAGTAGAAGATCCTGATAGAGTTCGGTTTGCAAAGACAAAACTGAAACGTCATGCAAACATAGGGTGGAGAGAAGTTCAATTGGTAAGAAATCAGAGAGGTAAAGACAAGATCATCAGATGGAACAAAATGGTTGAAAAGTTGAAGAAACAATTCATTTTAGTAGATTATGAATTGGAGATGTTCAAGAAGATGCAAGGTTTAAGGCAGACAAACAAGTCAGTGCAAGAGTATACCAAGTAGTTTTATAAGATTCTGATTAGGACTAGACATTCAGAAGATGACAAGGAGAAAGTCGCTAGGTACATCTATGGCTTGAGACCTAGTATTCAGGAAGAGTTACTCACTGTTCGGATGACAACAATAGGAGATGCTTATCAGATGGCATTGAAGATTGAGGAGAAGTTGAACAAGAAGTTTGAAAGTAGATAGAATAACAGAAATGGAGGTGGTAAGACTGATGACACAACTGTTGACATTAAGGTGGTGGATAATCCTAAACAGACCGAGGTAGGATCTAGCAGTAGTCAAACCACTAAGGATTACAATTGTGGGTATGGAAGAAGAGGAAGAAGTGATTTCACTGGTACTTGTTTTCAATGTGGTGAAAAGGGACATAGGGCTTGGTAATGTCCTCAAAAGAAGTTCACCCTGACAATCGAGGAAAATTCAGTGAATGTTGCGGAAGAAGGTGAAGTTATGATCACTAGAAGGCTGGCTGCATGTATTAATGAACCAATGTAGAGAAGGAATCTGTTTAGAACCAGATGTAAGTGCAAGGATAAGGTATGTAATGTCATAATTGATGGCAGTAGTTCTGAGAACTTTGTTTCAGAAGAGATGGTTAGTAAGTTAAATTTGGGAAGGAAAACACATCCTAATCCTTATAAGATTAGTTGGATACAAGATGTCTCTAAGGTTAGGGTTGAGGAACAGTACCTTGTTACTTTTAGGATTGGATCTTATTGTGAAGAGATATTATGTGATGTGTTGCCTATGGATGCTTGTAACCTGTTGGTCGGTAGACCTTGGCAATATGACAGACATGTTATGTTTGATGGTTGTGCAAATACCTATGTTGTGAGGCAGGGTGAATCCAAGCATAAACTTCTACCTTTGCGGGAAGTAGGGAATAAGGGATGTGAAGTTATTAGATGTTGCTCGGATAACAGTGACAAACATGAGGAAAGGAGAATTGATGAGCCTATGGGTAAAAGGAAGGAGGATATGAAGAGAGGAGATAATGAAACCTCTAAGGAACTTACAGAGCTTAAGAGACAGATGGCACTTTTGGCTTGGATAGTGCAGCAGATGTTGACACTAAGGGATGCTAATGATAAATTGATCAGTCAGTCAGATGAGAAGGTAGTTCAACAAAACATTGATAGTATCAAAGGTACCAAGGATGATCGATGCTAACTATTGTCAGTTGCAGGCAGAAGATATGAGGAAAGTGCAGGACTGATGAATTTGTCGAATGGGACAATGGACCAGTGTTACAGGACTCTGCGAGTCCTGGAAGGACTCTGCGAGTCCTGAGCCAAGTCAGGGCTCCAGAGTTTATTGGCCTCTAGACTCTGACTCGGTCGAGTCCTGCAGAGTCCTGCCAAGACTCGCAGAGTCCATGGACTCTCCTGACTCGGAGAATCCTGTGGCCAGGACTCTGCCACAGCCAGCTGATCCATAAAGTAAAAAATAAACATTTTAAAATTGTTTTTAATTATTTTTTGGCTTGTAACTATGGTTCAAATACAAACATTGGCTATTAACAGAAGTTGGATTGTTCGTTATGTAAAGAGCCAAACTAATTTTTTGTATTCTGACAAATGTTTGACAAAATGCTAATGCAGTGATAATGCATAAAATCTATAGAAACTGTGTTTCCTTCCACATAGATGTAATCAGTCATGATTTCCTATAAGTATGCATGCATATGATATAGAACAGTACGAAATCAATTAGAATATTTGACTTCTTAATTGTCTGGGCTGATATACAATCAATTTGCTAATAATATTGAAAGTTAAATGTAGAATTATACACTAAATCTGCACATTCAGAGCTCAAACACTGCTTG
>MU227587.1:2816923-2831493 GCA_018584345.1 Thuja plicata | reverse complement strand
GCTTTAAATCCTTAAAAATCTTTGAATTTCTTGGGTTTTTCGATTTGCCGAGTCCTTGCCGAGTCTTTGCCGAGTCCGGCTGCCGAGGCCGAGTCCGAGGCCAATCCGACCTTGCCGAGTCCGAGGCGAGTCCGAGGCTTGTAACTATGCAATGGACAGAGTCGAGAGAGCATGGAATGAAGGGCAAGAGGAGATATGGGTTAAGAACAAGTATGGAATACCTGTTCTGATTCCCTTAAGATGTTCATGATTCCTTTATGGGAACATCTTCGTTTCCTAGGGTGTCTAATGCAGGAGCATCCTAGGATCCTTGGCAATCTTGCTCAACCAAAAATATGTTTTCTAGCTTGTTTGGAGACTGCTCGGTGAAACACTTTGTTTCTCTGTTGCTCGGGTTCTGTTGCTCGGGCATGCTTGGTTGTCTGACGCTCGGGTTTGTTGCTCGGGCATGCTTGTTTCTCTGTTGCTCGGGCATGCTTGGTTTTCTGAAGCTCGGGTTTGTTGCTCAGAGATGCTTGGCCCGAGTCACTCTGTTGCTCAGTCATCCTCTGCCCGAGTTGTTTATTTGGAAGTTGGATGTGGTGGCCGACTTCTGCATTTAATTTTGATTGCGGCAGTTATGGTGTATCTATCATTGGGGATTGTGTGGACCTAAATCTGGTTCGGGGGGTTTCTCCAATAATTGTTTTTATAGGCCGACCTTGGTTGCTTTTTGTATTTAAGAAGTATCTTGTTCTTAGCTTAGGGCATCAGATTGAGATCAGATTTAGGAGGGCAGATCAAGTGTTGGATCTGAGAATCTGGATCATGAATGTATGTGTTGCAGAAGATCTGTATTAGATCTTAAATCTATCTTTGTAATTGGCCGTAACTGGGAAGGCCTTACAGCCCGGCATGTTGAATGTAATTGATATTTTGAGATAATATATGAGCTGAATGTTGATTATATTTCTATGTATCTGGTTGTTTCCGCTGTTGTGGTTATTTGCTGCAAGTTTGGACAATCCTTCATTGGATCCTCCATCCTTGACTGCATCAGTAAACCTCTCATTTCTCTCATACCTAATGTCAGAGTGCCCATTTGCTTCTCTATAATCTTATCCACAACTCCAAAACATGTCATATGCTAGTTCTAAAATGTGTTGCCATTTTTGACATATGAGTACCCTCAATTATACTAAAAAACTACTCTCTAGACGTGCCAAATCATCTTAAAATATATCCTAAACTATTCTAAAACCATCCTAAACTATTCTAGTACTATCCTACTAATATGTTGTTAACTTGTTCAAAAGGGCTGTAGACTTGAGGGAGGGAGGATGTCGAGTGCAGAGAAGCTGAGATTTTGACCTGCAGAAAAGATCATGTCGACAAAGAATGAAAACGAGTGAACATTGCAAATCTAAGAAAGACCCATTTCAGAAAATCTAGTTTCCAAGCTCCAGTTACACTCTCAGGTCTGTACGAGGTGTTTCGAGCTATTGACCAAACAGAAAAATGAGAGATAGGTGGAAGGAAGTTTATCAAGCAATTAGTCGATTAGTCTTTTTAAAGAATTTTTCTTAATTTTAATAAAGAATGGTGTCTTTTCACCCCAAAGGGGTATGGAAACCATTCGACCGCATATATATGTGGTGTAAAATGTGAAGATAAAGACATGAATAATATAATAGATAAGAAGAAAATACGATATAAGGGAGGGATTTAAAAAAACAAGATGTAACATAGAATAATCTTGAAATAAAAGACATTTAGTACTTTTCTCTGCAATTGTTGTGGAAATCTTTCTTTTGAAATTAGTTCTCTATGATTTTCAATTTCAGAAGTTGAACGCTATCTTAAATTCTTGTATGAAGAAATTATTTACTGTCATAACAGTTTGAAAAATCAAGATCATTTGAAGAAGTTAATTCCTTATGTATCTTGTCTAATTGGTCTCTTTAAGTAAGAGTTAAAAACAATTGGACAAATTGTGGTGGCATATATAATTATCTAGTATTGAGAGTTAGATAGTCGATAGATTTATCCAAGTGGTAAATTTAATTTTTTTTTCATAGAGTTATACATTAGTGTCTTGGGAGAAAGTGACTCTATTGCCCAAAGGAAGAGAAGGCACTGGTCTCTAACATGAAACACATCTTTCAAAACATAACAGTAAGAAAATACAGTTGCAGAATGATATTATAGAAGAAGATAACTATAGGAGAATCACAAAAGTAGAAGAATTAGATTGGAGTATAGGAACCAAAAGTAGAAGAATTAGATTGGAGTAGAGGAACCAAAAGTAGAAGAATTAGATTGGAGTTAGAAGTAAGAATAAGAGTAAAAGTAGAAGATCAGATCAATTCCAATTCTTATGCCAAGTTGGATTGGTCAAGTAGGAAGTGATACAAATTAAAATCTGCCTAAACACTATTGATTGATTATAAGAAGATAAGAAACATTATGTTGTTAGGTGCACCTGCCTTGGTTTGGCAGAGCCAGAAGTGCAGGGGAATTAGATCACTTTGATCATTCCCGTTCGTTGGTCAAAGTCAATTGTTGAACTTGAATATAGAGTTTGGCATCCTCTTAGAGTTTGGCAAAGGCAGTGATTTTGGGAACCAACATGTACCATATACGAATGACAGAATGATATAACTTTATTCTCCAGTGTAATGTCTGTAGAATCCCCTTGAACTGGTTCTCGAACCATACATAAATAGTGTCGGATGGTTGGTTTAGACCATGAACCGTTAGCAACCGACACAACCTTTCGGAAACGTCTAATTACACTGCCAATTACTAACAAAAGTAAACAAAGTATTATTTCTTTATGTGGTAGATTTGCTGTCTACAGACCTCCAACCACACGATTGTCATATGCATACATATGTCACTGATTTTTGCTGTCTCAGAGTGTCTCCCATCAAAAACCATCCTCCTCAAGGCTGCCAGCTGTCCGAACTGACATTCTAGTGTCGAAAATCAGAATTTTCTGAATCTAGGGCATCATCACATCCAATCAAATAATCGCTGTCCATAATCAGAGAATCAAGTCTGATCAAGAAATTACTATCACCAGTCCAAAAATCAAAGCTTTCCAAGATTCGGGCAGCACGAAATCCAACCTAGAGATCATTGTTGATAAGTAGAAAATCAGGACCTTATGAGTTTAGGGCAGCATCAAGCTCCATCAAGAAATCACTGTCATCAATCAATAAATCAGAATCTACTTATTTTAGGGCAGTATCAAGCCCATTCAAGTAATCACCCTCCTCATGGCGAGATGCCAAAACACAAGGAGATCTCTTGCCTTCTGAACCATGACTGTCAGCTCCCTAAGAAACAACCAATTGCAAAATGTATGTACCTTCTTAATGATTTCAAATCAAATCCTCCATTCAACCATTTGCTCAATGTCAACTACCCTTGCATTATGCTCCCCTTTTTCAAAAGATGTTTGGATGATTGGAGAATGTCTCAATTCCAAACCAAGCTCCTGATTGTCTGAATTCGTAAAGGCCTTCTAAGTGTTCTTCAAGGAATCCGTGGCATCCTTAAGTTCATAGGCGAGCTTGTCAAACTTCATCTTGCTTTCTCCTCAATGCCTCAGAATATATCTCATTGAGCTGGAGAGGATGATCTCTATCAGCAAGTAGGTGAAGGAACTCTGACTTCATCACCACAATAGCCTCTCTAAGAACCTGCAAATCTGCAAGAGATAGCTCTCCCTCTTGCACTTTCCACAAATAATTTGACGTCATTTGATATGTATCATTAATGTGGGTGAGAGATGCAACAATCATACCTTCATTTAGCCTCAATTGACCTTCCGAGTGATGTGGCATTTGAAACAATTGTTCTGATTTGCGCAACACCTTTCCCATCAAGCTTGTGCTCAAACAAATTGTTATCAGCATAACTGTGAGTAGGATCTTTTACCTCATGCTTCTCTTCAGTTGCTGTTATGAATTCAGACTGTGGGCAATAAGCATCTCCAACTTCGACAATGTGTTTATCAACCCACTCTTGGCTTCCCTCAATGCATTGCTCATGTGAAGACAGGGGACTACTGGTTGTTTTCATCAAATCAGAACTATGTTTACTTGGAATGTCTTCATCATCCCTTATTGCACCGTCAACAAGTGCTGGTCTGTGATGCTGAAAGTCACATGATGCCTTACTAACCCAAATCTACATCTCCATTATGTTCTTTGCCTCCAACCAAAACAATGGTGAAGCTATCATGACAAACCAAACATTGTCATATTGTAGGAATTTATTATTAGGTAATCTCCTAGTATCCACAATCAGCTCTCGAAGGCAACATGGCTCATATGATCTCAACAAGTATTCCACCAATGCAATCATGTGAATGAAACAAGTGAAATCAATCTTACTACATGATCGAACATCATCTTTACAAATTGATTTCTTACCAACCAACTATAGAGCTTGCTCATTCAATGGATCATTGGTGGAGTCCACATCTCCATGTAACTGATCAACCAATGTTGGCAAAATCCATGAAAGCATCTCCTTGGACCTTGTGGCAGCCATGAAGACATGGGCGTTTTCCACTTGAAGGTGCCATCGTTGATAATTGCTAGTCCACATCCTTTTGTGGCTGAAGTAGACTTGTGTACATGCCTTCATCCTTATGTAGTCCATCACCCTCATTGCTGTCACAAATTTCATCCTTGTGCAAGTGAGACTTCAATTTTCCATCACAATGTTTGAATACATTATTGACCAACCCATATGCAATAGTAAAAGGAACACATTCTTGATTACGAACAACCCATAGCATAGCTAACTTTGGTTGGGATATAATATCCATCTCCTCAAAACACAAAATCATAATGTTATCCATGGCTCCAAAAACATCATTATCATTAAACTCCTTGATCGTGACCAAGAAATGATGAAACATGTCATAGACCAGATCGTGCAATTCCAAGTCCAATAAAACACAACTCACTCTGAAATATGTCACAACCCGCCTTGCGAAATGATTGCTATTGATGTCATCAAGACTTTGAAAGTTGCGAACTTGCTATCACAACATCTCCTTCATGGTGTCTTCATCATATGGGGCACGAGGAATGGAGATTCTCAAGATCTCGCTTAGGCATGAAGTCACTAGTAGCTTGATCCCCTTTCTAGGATTTCTTAACAACCACAGTTGTCTCAATGCAATCTCAATCGGAGCAAGGGCTAGTTGTATTGAAATTGAAGGTGACTACTCCACCATACCCAAACATACTTCCAATGCAATTAGTGTGAGATCAACACGATTCCATTGTTGTTGGTGCAAATTGAGCTTTTCACCGAGTTATTGTTGATTCTCCACCAACCATTGTTGACCACTTGGTGCCATGACTCGACCAAACTCTTAAAGTCTTGACTGGTTGGCAAGATCATTAGCTCTGATACCACTATAATGTCCGAAGCGAGTAACAAGGATAAATAGACAAGTTTGCAAAGATGAACAAAACCTCTATTGTCAAAACAAAATTCAAAATACAATGCAACTGCTATATCATTGCATTCAAAAGTGCACTTGGGTTACTAACGATGCATCCGCGTTGCAATTCGTGGATAGGAGGATCCAATTAGGTTAGGGATGAAGGGAATTTTGATGTAGGTCAGGTCTTCTAGATTAAACAACTGATGGTCCTCACTGTGGATTCTATTAGTGAATCTTATTCTATAGTGAACTTCCTCCCTTAGTGCATTGTAGGGAAAAAATCTTTAGGCACATTGCGCACTAGTCTTTCCTTCCCAAGTCTTTGATGCACCCTGATATACTATTAAACCACCTTTGGTTGATTGTATGCAGTGCTGCACAATCATTTAGTATTGAAAAATCCGTATAAGCTTCTGACGTGCAATGATTTGAGATCACATACAAAGTAGTGAGCTATGTAATGCCAGACAAGTACTTTCCCCAACCCACCAATCCATGCAACAACTTCCATAGTCTTAATCACCACTTCTGTGGTATACTCAACAATACAATGGAATTCGATGTTTGCGATGCCAAACCTTGAGTCACAAACTGACTATAATTTGTCAGTCTAGATAAATCAATATTGGATCAATGATATTAATATTACGCAACTCCCAATAATATTCATCTCCACGGACTATAGTCTTCCCGAATGATTTGTCCTACTTCCTCTAATGAGTTCGGGTCCTACAATTGCTCCTAGGATGGAATACCTTGAATTGACTTCATAGAATGATAATTGATTCATGCAATTCACTTCTATTGTGCAATTATATTGCATATGTCGATTTGGTCACTAGAGGTGTCGATCTTGTGTTTTTGAATTTGAAACTAATACTGGACAACTTCAAAACATGTCGCACATTGATAAAGAGACACCAATATATTCGATGAATTCAATGGGAGTGTTGTGCAGAGCGTAGGACGATTCCAATGATGTTCAATAGTTGTCGTTCAAGGATCTTCGATGTAGGAAGATATTTATCTAATTTGTAATATCCAATGGGAACACAATCTTATGCAGACACCTTTGATTGGTTATATTATGTTTCCATATATCTTAAGAAAGAGCAACTCCTAAAGGCTTAGTCTAAGATATGTTTGTTGTAAATATCTAAGTCTTTAAGCTAAGTTTGTAGATGTTCTTCAGAATCTGTCGTACACTGTCTTGACTTTCGTAGGCTTGAATGATTTACCTTGTCCTCATTAACACATGATTATAATAATAATTAATTGATTTGTATAGAGAGTTGTAAAATATATTTATCGCTGTAACATATGAACCTCACAAAAACATGTGATTGAATCACCACAATCTTGCTTTAGACATTTGTATTTTCAAACACAATAGAGAATATCTTCAACTACAAGATTATTACAAATTTGTCTTCAATTTTGCTTCAAACGTTTGTATGATTTCATCTTCTTTAGAGAGAAGATGAAATCATACAAAAAGAAAAAATTTCAAGCCAAATCCTAGGCTTGTGAGGCCCCAGAATCAACCGAAGGGATGGAAGTCATAAGTGGGAAATTGGATAGTCCCTTCTGAAAACAAAAGTAAATCATTCGTAATTTCATCAAAAACCCTAATTCCTATCAACGATCATCTCAGAGAGTGTGGTATCTTTGTCAAGTGGAGCATAATGATCAATCCAGTTGAGAAAATCATCAATTGGTGGACGGAGCATTTTGATGGATAGGTAAGTGCCAGATCGGTCCCCAAAGGCTTATTTGTCATGGAATGCGGTAATAAATTCTTGAAACTAGAAATCTTGTTTGGAAAGCCTATTTTTTTCCGAAGCTTTTAGCTTTTATTGCACGAATTGGGAGCCAAAGTTAGATCCCTCAAAACATAAACTAAGAAAATTCCCAAGATGGATTAGGTTAGAAAACTTGCTAATTGAATACTGGAATCTAGAAGCCCTTAGCAAATTCAGGGACGCTTGGTTAGAAATAATGTTGAGATAATGATGAGCCATCCATTGGATTGTCTTGGAAGGACTTGCGTGCTCTACTCGAGATCCTAAGAAATAGATCGTCAGTCTTTAGGAATGGTCAGGATAAACTTGTGTGGGTGGGCTGAAAGACTGAGCTATTCATTGCAAAGGATGGCTATAACTTAATAACCAGTAAAGAGTAATTTTAGAGAACAGAGATTCCAATGCAATTATGTTGGAATAAACTTTGCATGCCCAAAGAAGGTGTGTTTGGTTGTGCTGCTCTCCAAGGCAAGATCCTCATGATTGAAAGACTAAAAAATATGGGGTTTGATGGACCATCTTAATGCGTTCGTCGTGGGGTGGCGAAAGAAACTGTAGATCATTTACTCATTGGCTGTCCTTACTCCCAAGGCTGTTTGAAATGGTTATGCACCAAACTAGGATGGATTTCAGCCCTTCTGAATAAGGTACTAAATTTTTTTGAAGGATGCCCTATTGTCTATCCATTTGGACTATATGGCGGACTATGGGTGTTAAGTCCTTGCTTTCGTGGGAGATCTAGATGTAGCAAAATTGAAGGATTTCCCAAGATAAGAGCATGATTATTGAAGCCTTTCTGAAAAAGGTAGAGGTTGACATAGTAGAACTTGTTAACAACAAAATGACCACTCACACTGTGAAGCATACCCAATTCACAAATTGGGATAGCAAAATGAGGTTTAGATGGCACAGTGTAAAGCTCACTCAATTCTTTGAAAGGGGAGGCCGGGACAATTATAATGCGAGAGCTCAGTGTGTTTGGAAGCCTCCTCAAAATGATTGGTTCAAACTAAACTTCGATGGTGCCTCTGGAGGGAATCCAGGTTCCTCTGGTGCTGGTTGCATTATTCACTTTTGGGATGGCTCAATAGTGGCAAAAATGGGTACATCACTGGAAGAAGACACCGATAATATTGTGGAATTCAAGGAAATAATGAAAGAGCTATTATTATTCAAAGATCTTGGAATCTCAAACGTGGAGATCGAGGGTGATTCCGCCATTGTTGTGAGTGCATTAAGGTTAGGAGCCACTATGATTTGGAGACTCAATGCTTTGCTGGGTAGAGTACTAGAACTTCTCAGATTCTTCAATCAACCATGTCTACTAAGAAGCCCACATGGATTTTGATGCTATGGCTATTGTGGTAGTTGACGACATAGAGATGGGAGCAATTGGACCTAATGGATGAGATGGTGACGACAGACAAGTACACTATATTCAAGGTTGGCATACAAAGAGCAATTAATGAGCTTTACTTTGGGATGATGGATGGGGCTTTGGAAATTGGGTAATGTTTATTTTTCTGTCCTTTATCCTAAATGGGATGCTATGTATGATATTAGAGATTCTAGTGATTCCATACATTTATAGCAGCACAATGTGGTGAAAATTGGATGAGGGACAAAACATAGCATTCATAGCAGCTCTACAACCAACAAAGCTGGCGCATGTGGGAGGGGGAGAAAAAACTGCTATAAATAAACCCTCCGACATTATATCTTGACATTACTCTTGCAGTGATGGACTGTCCAATTCACCTGAGAAGTGACAAAAAACATGTCTTTCCTTGGCTGCATCTCGGATCATTGTTTGCAGGCCATCCACAACTCTCCCACGACCTTGACGATGGAGGCCATTTTAATGGGCTTGTGGAGGGAATCCCTAATGATGGCCAACAGACATTAGTTAAACATAGATGTCTCTTCCTAGTTTTTGGCGTCATTGTTGGGCCTTGGAGAGCTGAAAGTGCAGATTGTGCTCCATTGGAGGTTGGTCTTCAAAGTGGACTTCTTACTAGATGATATTGACGTGGTGGTGATTGTGGAGCTGGGTGTGGATATCCCATGGCCGGATGATATTTCAAAAATATTTGAATTTGAGGACGAGGTGGCGAAGCAACTGTTTGTCATGGGCCTAGATGAACAAGGACTGAAGTCGTATTGCTTGTGGGTGAGGGTGGGGAGAGAGTTCTTACAAAGGGTGCTGGGTATAAAAGCAAAGGAGAGAAATCCTTGGTTGGAGCAATTTGCAGAGGTGGTCAGCTTTGGAGCCGTTTATGACGAAAAATGAAGTGGTGGGGGTTTGGTTTTTTGATTTTTTGATAAGTTCTGTTTGATAGAGCTGGTCTTTGCAATGGGCTTTCGGTCTAATAGGTGGGCTATCTAAGAGATGGTTTTTTTGTATGGAATGAGATTACTAGTTCAATTACCTCTCTGCTATTGTAGGAGGCCTTGTCTCTTCTTTGTCTAATTTTTTGATGTTTCCTTTTGGTCAATGATTCATGGCAACCATATTAGGTGTCTAGGGTTTCTCTTTAATGTATATGGCTGGCCATGTTCTTCGCTGATGTAAATATTTTATTAATATTAATTTAACTACCACAACCTTGGTTGTGCCCTATCTATCAAAAAAATAAAACAAATATTAATATATATGTCAATAGATGATGTATTGTCATATAATGTATACTAGTTTAAATGGGCAACCTCTCCATCAACTTCAGAAAGGGATGCTCAAACATAGGGAAGCTGCTACTCAAAGCGTCCATTAAAATCTTTAACTCTATGCACGGTTACATGTCTTCACCTTCTCCCCGTACTTGGCTAGTAGGTGATCCATTAAAAATAAGAAACATAGAAAATAAATAACATTTTTTAGCATATATTAAAATGATTACAATCTGGATGTTCTTGTTATTCCTTCCATTTAGGGCGTTTAATTTTTCATGTTTTAGGAGTAAAAATTGTGGTTAAACTTTTCCTCGCGCTCAAGACACATGAAATGCAAAGTCTGCCAGAACAATGTGGAAGAAATCTGACGAGGATGATACAGGACAGAATGAAGAAAAACTTGTAAAATCCATTGTGGGTTCTCCCAAGTTCACCCAAGACAAACCTACTGGTGAAATGGTGACCCTTGGCTGGAGCCACAAAGGACTGGATTTGGACCTCTAACCTTAAGCCAAATTGGACAGCAACCTGGTTTGTCTAGGGGGCGGATCGGTAATATAGATAGAAATTTTGGAATCCTGTATTTCAGAATTTCCTTTTGGACTTCATCAAAATTCAGCTTATGCCAATTTCTAGCAGGCTTATTGCATGCATCTTTCAGTTTTTTAAGCCTATTCCGACCAAATCCACGGTCAACTTATAGAAGAATAGTACTATCAATCAATTGAATTTAGGATGTTTTTAAACATAAATATGCTGGATACTTCAATCATATAGTAACAAGAAAAAAAAACAAAAAAAACTATGATTGAATTAAAGGATTGTGGAGAATGCAAAATTTGATTTCTAACTAGCATTAATTATAAAACTTCTAGGATTTACTGTTTTCAGTTTCCTTCTTTCTTAATGACTACACCAAGTAAGATAGCGACATGGAACGTCATATTAGTTAACATGATTCTTGTTTGTAAACTGTATATGATACATGGTTACAATTTTTTCAGGCAGCCAATTTGTTTTTCGCATGCATAATTGTGAGATTAAAAAATGACATTATTAGTTATTTAAATTTTTATATCGGATTAAGGGTTCATTTTACATTTCCTTTATTAAGGTTATCAAGCTAACCAATTTTCTGGCTATCTTACTGTGGATTATATGACTTCTAACTAATATTTCAAAATATGATGCTTCATGACTTCATCTGAATAAGGACTCATTAATTATTTTCTGTACTACTTTTAGAAACATGTCAATAAACTTCACTTTTTTCTTTCTCACTGTTATAATATTTGTCTGTTGTCTAAAGTAGTGTTGTCCCTCAAGCAAAAATCAGATTATAAAACTTTAGAAAGACTCATAGAAAGAGGAATGCTTTATATCAAAAATATGCTTTCATGATTTATCTGATTGCACAAAAAATTACAGGTGCGGGCAAAATTAAGTGATCCAGAGTATAGCATTTTTATGGAATGTATGAAGGGTTTGAAGCAAAAGACAACAGTGATGAACAAGGTTTTGGATGTAGTTGCAAACTTGTTTTGTGCACCAGAAAGGATCTTCCTTCTCAAAAGGTAATGCTCAAATGTTTTGCACACTCCTGCTTCCTTCAGTGAAACTAAAATTTCCAATTCAGGAAGTTATCTTTATAATTATTTTTTCAATAGTTCTGATGGCTCTTCAATTGCGTTTTAGAATAGTAATTTCAAGTGAAATTGAGTTTTTTTAAAATAGTAATTTGACTATATGTTGGACTGCCTAAAGCTCCTTTAAGTTCTATTTGTAAGGAGAATTTGACTTGAATTATGTATCTCATGATTTATGCATTTGTGTTAATTCAACTCAAGCGTATTATTCAAATTTCAATTTATACTATTTATATATATAATCAATACTGCAGATATATATAATTGTCACTTCTATTAATATCAATGTAACTGCAGAAGAAGAATTCAGAATGTATGTAAATACAAAAACCTTGTATGTCGAACTTGCTTGATGAAGAACTATAAATATATATTGCGGAATAATGCTGCTGTCTATAACCAACACTTATCAATTTCGGTGTGGTATAGAAGCAGACTATCCACCGTATATATATGCAAATGAATGAGAGGTCACGTCTATGATAGACGTGACTCCCTAAGGAGTCACGCCTATCATAGGCGTGACTTATATTTTAACTCATATTACATACGATAACAAGCACGGTTTATTAAACCGTCGACTATATTAAACCATGGACTATATTATGTGTTGGCCATGGTTTATATCATATGCCCCGTCGACCATATATATATTATGCTGATCACAATGTGATTGGTACAATATATATTATCATCGACTATGGTAACCCGTCGATAGTTATTACATGTCAATCATATAATATGATTTACGTGATCGATATTAATACATATGATGAATGTCATTTATATTATAATATTAACCTAGTTATATTATAATAATGATAATTATCATTATCATTATTGTATTATAACAATAATTACTATATTAGATAAAGAATATAAATAATAGATATTAATAATAAATATATTATAATCAATAATATCTATTTATATATTTCACAATTTGTCTATTATAGTAGGGTCAATAATTTTATCTGATCGATGCTATAGTTATTAACACTCCCTCTTAGCTAGGGAAGATAAAATCATATGTATCATATTTCTCACATGTATCGTAAAGATAGGTCAACACAACACGTGATGATAGGTATCACATAACTTGTGATAAAAGTCTCACATATCTCGTGAAGAGAAAACATCAGATAACACGTGATGATAAGTATCACATAACTCGTGATAAAAATCTCACATATTTCGTGAAGAGAAAACATCACATAACACGTGATGATAAGTATCACATAACTCGTGATAAAAGTCTCACATGTCTCGTGAAGACAAAACATCACATAACACGTGATGAGTAGTATCACATAACTCGTGATAAAAGTCTCACATATCTCGTGAAGACAAAACATGTAATGACCCTAGTTGGTTTCTATATTGAAAATGCCTGCAAAGGTTCTGATTTTCTAGAAATTGATATTGAATTGTTTGTTGTGACAATTATCCTAAATATTTGATACTTGTTGTTTGCTAGGAGTATAGAAAGAACATGTGATAGGGAAATTCATCCCTTATGCTTGCATCTAGCAAATAAATGTTTGAAAAGATAAATACCATCAACTCTCCCACAATTCTATTAACAAGCTCATTCATTCCAAATAAATGACTGCATATTACAAGGAAATCAGACTTATTCAAAATAAAATACCATTAGATTGGGGACTGGTTTCAAACATACCCCTCAGCGCCTCCCAACCTCTTGATTTCGGATGCTAGACTGGTCCAAAGGGGGCTGTGGCAGTACTGGGATAGCCGAGTGTTGCTATGGATTCCCACGCGAGGACTATGGTTGTGCATATAGTGGATAATGATATCCCTGTCTGGAACCAACACTCCCGCAATCTGCACTTACTTCTAGCCGCTCTGAGATATACGTTACATTAGTCGCAGACGTTCACATTCATACGACCGTATACGCTCAGCAAAGACACCACTTGCAGTTCTTTCTAAGCCGTCCAGGCCACTCAGAGGTAGTCGCGTGCGGGCTACAGAAGCACCCCCAAACGCCTGTCTAGTTGCCCGATTTGTATGTGGGCTGGAGATAGAAGCATGCCTGTGTGATGTCTGTAGTCGTGCAGACCAGAAACAATACGTGGCCACCCGAATGTATTGACATGTTACCGTGAGCGGTATGGACACTCCTTTCCACCCGACGGCTGTAATATACTGTCAAACCCGTCACCTCATAGGAAGAATGTATTCAATTTGTAGTGGAGTCTCGACAATAAATGTGAGGGCTATTACAACTTTCAGCAACATTCCATGGCACCAACATTACACTTGACGGGATATAATCAAAGTCTGGAAAGATTACTCAACTCCTTGTTTGCTGAGTTTGATCAAAACAATACTGAGATAAGAACATTTCTTGTTGTACCTACGCATTAGAAATCCATGTGAAATCTGGATGATTCCTTCATTAAGGAGAGGCTGGGGCTACATCCAACTTCCCAAGATTTTCTCAAGGGGCTACGTCCTCAAGAAAAATATAAGTAGTCACGAAGTAACCAACAAATTGTTTTCTTCTTGTTTATAATTTTTCATGGTGCTTTTCCCAAGAATACCTTTTTCTTTTATAACCTCGAAGTGAGGGAAAACACACAAACTTAAGCAATGTGGGATAAAAGTGCTCACTTAAGTCACTTCAGTTACCTTTTTGAAATAAAGTTACTTAAAATCATAAAGTGACTTTATAATATCACTTGATAAAATAAAGTAACTCGACTTTAGAAAAAGAGCCCAAATGATAAATATTCGCACACTGAAGCCTGTGACAGGTTGACATCCTTTGAAAGAAGCCATTAGCCTATCCGGATGGAGAGATAGACTTATTAGGCACCATAATGGCCTACTACGGAGAAGGGGACATTACAAAACATCACATAACACGTGATGAGTAGTATCACATAACTCGTGATAAAAGTCTCACATATCTCGTGAAGACAAAACATCACATAACACGTGATGAGTATCACATAACTCGTGATACCTAAAGGA
>MU227587.1:2768336-2807286 GCA_018584345.1 Thuja plicata | reverse complement strand
CGACTATACATCCAATATTATAGCTATCTTAGCTACCTTATTTATTTAGCTGAGAATAATTTACTAATTATCAATTATCATCTTATTAATATTTAGATATTAAAATATAAAAATAAATTAATGTTAATATTAATAAAATATTTATATTATAATAAATACTTATTATTTATTTATTAATAATATATTATATTATTATATTAATGTAATATATTATATTTAATTATATTATAATAGTATTACGCTTATGTGTTATTATTTAATATATTCAATATATAATGTATTAATAGATTATATTGTTTTATAATATTATTATATACATTGATTCATTAAAATATTATATTATATTATATCAATTGATTAAAAAATAATATAATATTATAATGTTATATTCTTTCATTATAGTAATAAATTATAATTTATTATAATTTATTTCTCTATTAAGTTTATATTTTATTATTATCTATTATTAAATTTTATTAGAAAGGGGACATTACAAAGCCTCCTTACAGTGTAAAGTGGGAAAATTGAGCAAAAATGGAAATTGGGAAAGTGGGAAATTGAAATAAAATCCTGAGCTAAGGAAAGGTAAATTTGCCTAAGAGTGAAGGGAGATGAGACTCCTCTTCGTTCCCACTGATAGGAGATGAGACTCTTCTTCGTTCCTAGTAAATGGAGATGAGACTCTTCTTCGTTCCTAGTAAATGGAGCTGAGTCTTTTCTTTGTACTGAGATATAGGTTTGATCCTAGCTGGAAGAGCCTAAAATTCATATCCATGGGCCCAAAAACCAATCAGATCTGAGCATTAAACCAGGCAAACCCTGTCATATATCCAGCGTGTGGGCTGAGAACATTAAGATGTGTTTGTAATTTGAATTGGGACCTGACCTATGCTTAGTGTGTGGGTGATTCAAGGCAAATTAAGCCCAGATCTGGGCTCAAAAATCAATAAAATTAGTCCCGATGCCTAACATGTAGCTTCAGCAAGCTAAATCAGACACATATAATTAAACGTGTGGGCTAAAAATGGATTAATGAGGCCTAGATCTGAGATTGCTATTATTGAAATTCAAAAAACTAGGGCTCTAAACTCGAAGTGCAGGCCCTAATGAGGAAACATGTGGCCTTTTTAATGACATTGGGCCCAAATTTCTAAAGAAAACAACCTTGGAAGATAGCGTATGGGTTGGGGATTGGATCAGACTTGATTTGTGCCCCATATAATGAAACGTGTGGCTTCAAAAGGCCGCTAAAAAAAAGCGCTCAGGCCCCAATCCGACCGTAACAACCAAATATTGGACACAAAACTGGAGGCGAGATCACAAATTGAAATTTAAATGCTAAAATCAGGCACAAAACTCAAGGTGGATCCCATATATAATTTAAATGCTGAGTGCAAGGTTCAAAACTCAATGTAATTAGGAGATAAAAGGATCAATTAAATACAGATCTAGGGTGCAAAACTCGATGCAAGCCCTTGTTATTTTAATATTGCCTCGAACTTAACACATGAAGGCCTTGCATTTAATGTCCACTACCAATTATAAGGAGGTTCGATCCAATGCAAGATTTTACAATTTAAATTTCAAAATGAAATGAATTAAATGCTATGGCTGTGAATTCAAAACTCGAGGTAGCATTCATTTAATGAAGGATTGCAAGCATTTAAAACCTAGTTGTATTAATAGCTGCCTCATACCCAAACAATCCTCTATATAAACAATCCAAGCTGCTACAATCTAAAGATTATTTCCATAGTGATTGCAATTGCAGGTACAGCTGAGAGGGTTCAAACTATTGGGGGCAGATTGTAAGGCTTTTCTCAATCATTTTGTTTGCAGGATTGTCAACTGAAAGTGTCTAGACTCAGCCCAGCACCTCAAGCTTCATCATTTGCAGCATTAATCATCATTTTCAGAGCTATTTAGCTCTATGGCAGGGCTTGATTTTGGTGTTTTCAGTGCCCCCTTTGTGGTAAAATCTTGCTAAAAATGATGTGATAGGGGGTCTGTGGTACCTAAGACAGATTTAATCAACTCCTTATTGTTTTCATGGGATGTGGTAGCTTAAAGTGATTAATTTTCAGGTCTGATACAAATCATAGGGGTCTGATTTTGTGAAGCAGCAAGTAGATATTTTAGATTTAGTCCTAATTTCACGCGATAAAATCTGAGATTTGACTAAGTGTTGATGTTGCAGGCCTCAAGACAAGACAAGAGGAGGCCAAGAGCTGGAGGGTTCGAGTGCAAGCAAAGTATTTCAAGGATGGATTCGAGCAGTAGAGATTAAGAAAATCGAATGAACACACAGATTTTGACAAAATCAGACTTATCCAGCGCATATCACCTACAGCTCTGGAATTTTCAAATCAGATTTCTATTTCCAGTAGGATTAGAGGGATTGCGCAAGCAAAGGCATCAACAATGAGATGAAAAGGCCCAACACATTCAAGAAGGCAACTTAGAAAATCAAGGCATTGGTGTTGAACATGATGAAATATGGGACTTTCTCAACCACAGCAGCCTAAGGAGAATTGGGTGACATATCAAAGCAACATCATCCTAACGTTCCATTCTCTTGCTTGGGATCAAAAGAGAAATGACCTTGAATACTCGCAGGTTGTTGATGTATTAGAAATTAGAACAAGAAGAAGAAAAGGCTCAAAAGATTGAAAGAGAGAATCAAGAAAGATTAGAACGTGAGAGACGAAATTGAGAAAATGTTCTAAGATGGTGCTGCCTTCTTACACTCACTATCTAGTTTTACAACCAGGTTTATATCATTTCAGATTTGGGAGCTTTCATTTGGAACCAAAGACGACGCACATTACGCGGTTGCTCGAGCTATCTTGGTGGAAGAAGAGGAAGAAGCAATTATGAAGATGAGCCATCACAATTGAAGGATTAACAAATGATTTCTCATCAGCAAACAAGGGGTATTTATCAAGTTTCTAGATGAGTTTGCTAAGGTGGCAGCCCTTTGCTCAACCAATATAAACATCCCAAGTGTCCCCATGGAAATGATCAATGAAATTGTGTCCAGGTTCATTGAATGTGAGAAAAAAAACGAGGAAGAGGGACACAATTCCCAAGGTGATGCGTTGGCATAGGCTCATGTGGCCATGAATTTGCTCATTGGTTGATAAATTTCTGATTGGCCCATTTGGCGACAAGTGGCATATGCCCACATGGCCTTTTTTTTTTGATTGGCTCTTGATGGCTTTTGAATTTTCTCATTGGTCTGTTAGTTGGTGGCTTCCTCTGCAGGCTCTTTCTTCTCATTGGCCCATTTGTTGGTGCACCTTATCTGGTTGTTATGCATTTGAATTTTCTCATTGGCCCTTGGAAATCAATGTAATTTTTCTATTGACCCACATGGTGGTGCTTAATTGTAATTGGGTGGGCATTTAATATTTGTAGCAAGCGGGGAAAGAGTATCATCAGCGTAGGAGCACACGAGCAAATGGTGGAAGTTAGGAATAGCAACTAAGCCAAGACCTTGGCCATTGTCAGTTACTTAGGTTGGGGATGTTGTATTTTGTTGCCTAGATGATCTAGCTAGTGTTGTACACGTAAAGGTCCCTCATCGATTTTAATAAACAACCTTGGTAATCATTATTTAATTTATCCTTTTATGTTTTACATCTCGTTCTCATTTGTAGTATTTCATAATGATTTGATTATTTCTTCGATAAATATATTTGTATTTATGTACCAATATATCTACATGTATATATATATAAGCAAATATACACACACGTATAAATGCATATTATTTAAATATATTATCTAAGCATTTTTCTTGATTTATCATGTACTATTTATCTTCGGCAATTACTATATATATATATATATACATATGATTAAATTATATGTTTGCGTATTGCATTTGTATGGGTATTAATCCCAATCATATGGTAATCCGATGCATGGTATTTGCGTATGTTCTTTATGTCGGGGGTTGCTTTTGCCGGGGGTGGCAAGAATAACTGCCTCTTGCCAGCTCGACAAGGAGTTACCCTTGCCACTCCAAGCTAAGAAGCTTGGGGTCAACAACAGGGAATTCATTTTTTAATTGCGTATGGCGGAAGCATTAGGGGGGATTTTGGTGTTGTTTCTAAGCATTATTTTGGTTTGTCTTTTCTGCATCTATGATTGTGGCTTCGTGCTGGTTATCAGTCGGCAACTTGAATCATCTCTTGTCGTGCGTACTCGGGTAGGCATGTGGTTATTTCCTTGTTACTCTTATGTTTCGATTGATGGAATTCATTAATGGTAGCTATGAATCTTGAAGTGTTACTGCATTGCATTAAAGGATGATTGTGAAATGTCCCTATAAGGTCACGTCCATGCATTGCATTTTTCCTTGGGTTTTTTCTCATTCATTACTTTATATATACTTTGTAAAAAGAACACGTCTGTGCGTTGTTCGTTTCAAGATTCTGTTATGGACTGCATTCATGGAAAATAAATGGAATGATAGATTTGATTGCATTTGTTAATATCATCGTGCAACACTTTCTATAACTTGCACGTCATTAGTTCTTTGTAATAGGGAAGCTTCCTCGGTGCCACGACATTGATCATTTGCAAGGATTTGAATCTCCTTTGAGTAGATTGCATAGCATAATGCGTCAACTCATATAACACTTGCATATTGAAGGAATGGTAATCTTTTCTTAAGTATATGAGAACTTTAACGAAATGAAATGTATGATGAGGGCGTATCCATGTTTCTGTTATTAAAGAACCAGCGAAGTCAAAATCTTAATAATCTGAGTTTGTTTAAGATCTGCCCATGTCGGGTCACTTTGATCTATTTAATTACTCTTAAGGTATTTAACCAATTTTTGCGTAAGAACTAGATTCTATGGGACTTAATGATAGACCCTTTTTTACCCGTTTAGACCTGTCAGGGAATAAACCAGTCATGATGCAGCCCTGGGATGGGTAGTATCTAGACCTGTACTTAGCAACGCCAAAGAAAGTTTATGCCATTAGGAGAGAGATATCCAATGTATCAAACTAGGAGGTCAATGGAACGAGTTTGGTGGTGACATTGATTGCACAACGTATGTGCTTGTACTTTCAAAACCTTGGCCAAGGTGGTACTATGCTACAGGTAGTATACGTCAGTCACTAGGACTAGTAGTTCAAGATCTGGTTTGAAAGGTCACCTAGTAGGAAAGGATGTCTTAAGGATGACTGACTATGATGGTTACAGGTTCTACACCAAGTCTCAAATGAGAAAAAAATGGAAACTATGCCCGTATACTCTTGGAAAGGGCTGGGCTACTTCCACTAGAAGTTGTGTGGGGTTAGTCACAATCGAAAGATCCATGGTTGAGTGGTAAAAATCCCTAATGGACGAATTTCAAGAAAGGAACAATGGAAAAGAACATGTACAACTTCTGATTTTATTAGTTAATTTATGTTAAAGCAATATGATTTTGTTAAATGATTTTGTTAAATGATTTTCTTCTGGGAAGTGATTGGCCAAGTTAGATGCTAATTTTTCATTGAGCCCCATGATGGAGGAAATTGCTATTAAATTTGGGGTGCTTCATTTGATGGGAACAACCCATGAGTGGTGGCAGCATGACTTTATCACTGAAGGTCATCAACACATAACCACTGAACTTAAGCAACAAGGGATAGAGGAAGAGTTCACCACCGAATTACAAAAGTTGGCCATCATGGTACCAGAAATCTCTTAGGAGAGACTTACATACCAATTCGTGGAGGGATTGAAAGATCCGATCAGGAGCATAATAAGTGCCTTGAACCCAACAAGCTTGGAAGACGCAATTCAAAATACCATGAAATTTGAGACAAACCCATCAAAAGATAAGCCCAGATGCATTGTATCAAACACACGTCCCGAGTCACCTTGCAAAGATGAAATGCATGAGAAAAAACCCCGAGGAAGAACATGCTTTCATTGTAATGAGAAATTTGAACATGGACATGTATGTCGAAATGGAGATGCCCAAAAACGATTAGATGACCTAAAAAAGAGAAATTTGTGCTTTAACTATAAGGAACCATGGGAACGTGGACACATGTGGAGGGGGAGGCCGAGTCCACAAGATAGTAGTTATCCTCGACAAAGAATCGAGGGAAACCCCAACCAAGAAAACAAGGCATGATGAAGGAGATCATAAGAACCTATAGTCAAAGGAAGAAGGGACTATGAAATGGAGCTTTGTGGAGGAACAAATCTAGTATTCACGATGCTCTTATATCATTAAATTAGGATATCTACAGTAAAAATTGTAACATGACAGCTTATAAGGCCCCAATTTGCCCTTGTCAAAGGGGCAATATGTTCATTGAACTTTGCAAGGTAAAAATGAATCAATGGATTATTCTAGTCAATGAGAAGGAAATTAACAATACATATATTCTCATGTATGGCCTGTGTTTGCATGACTCATTTGTATGCTCCATGTATACTCTGTGTTTGGCATGTCTACTCCGTAAATGTCTGATTAACATATAAACGTACTATCATCATGAAATTCCTATTCTTGGTTGGTTTAGAGCATGAAGGTAGAAAGAGTGAACCCATAGAAACATGAATTTATTTATGGAAGAACATCGTGTTTAAGATCACAGATGTGTCATTCTGATCTTAAGTTTTTGCATCAACATTAAGAGATAATAAATATGTGGGACAACCTAAACAGTTAAAAAGTAAAGCAAAATGAGAAAGAAAGAAATTTATAAACCATGCCACTCAAGCTTCTGTTGTTGCAACTAAGATAATATCAGAGATGCACAACAAATGAAAATCATGCCAATCAAATTCTAAGTTGTCCTAGATTCAGTAAGTAATAACTTTTCTCGAGGACACCAAATTTTGGGAAGGGCAGATTGTCATGCCCCTGTATTGAACACATATGTCTAAGTTCACCGTGAGAGCCTAAAGGCAATTATGGGGAGGAGAGGATAGCATAGCATACATTTGGTTTAGCGAATAAGTGTCAATCTTGTGTTGAGGATAACATGGATTAATCATCGTGTGTAAGGAAAGGGGATCAACATGTTAAGATTGGTGGCATCAAGATATTCACGATTTCTTCTTCCAACGCTAGTAATAATATTAATAAACAATACATGGTTTCCATAACTAATCACAAGGGTCAAGGACTAACAGAGATTAATCAAAGGTGGTCATAATCATTCATAAAGTAATAATTAATGCATAAGGAGGTGCGATGATGTAGCAATGGACACACCCTAATCCAAGGGCGACAACCTTGGAAGAAGACACAACCCTCCGCATATGTTGGAAGGGTATGAAAGGACATCACCGAATAGAAGAGGGAAGGTAGAGGGCATTAGGAATCATCAACAATCAATTGAAATTACATTTTCAGAAAAGTAAAAATAAAATACATTCCCATTGAATAAGAGAGGAAGACTGATCTTTAAACATGTCAACGGAGATCATAACACATCAATAGAGATCCTAAATTCATAGAAACAAATCCAATTCTCTAGCATGTCACAACAAGCCAATCTGTATAATTAAATTGTTGTGGTAGGCAGAAATGAATACAATATTTATCCATGTTCTTATGTATGGAATATATGACATAACTATATCAATTGTATTAAGATTTTGTAGTATGTAATAAAGTCATTTTGTATTAGACTTAGTTATGCTTTGTCTAGAGGGTAGTTAGAAGCAAGGAGATGCGTTTGTTGGTTTTCCCAACCAACCGACTACTATATAAGTACTTTGGTTTATTGTGTTGATGTTATGGTTTTGTTGGTATAAAATAATGAAATAACATTTCCTCGCCACCACCTTGGTATTCTATTGGTATTGGTAATAAATGTCTTATTGGTATTATTGAATATATGTTGTATTGTTCTGTACATTGTGCATTAATAACCATTCTACATTTTGGCGCCGTTGCCTAAGTTTGGACCCGGAGGTCATAGAGAGGAGGGAATACCAAAGTAAGATCAAGTGACACGAGATCTGGTGGTGACCTAGGAATTACCAGTACATGCGAACGGAAATTTATAATACCAGGCAAGGGAAAAACGAGTCTATTAAGGGTTATACCAGGAGACTCAAGGAATTGATAGGGAAGTTGGATAACAAACCTGGTGACGGATTGAAAAAACAATGGTTTATTGAAGGGTTAACCCCGTCCTTAAAAAGGAAAATGAAGATAGTACCACCATCATCCTTTGGACAGGCATGCACCCGAGCAATGGACATTGAAAGTGAAAACAAAACTTCCAAATCTAAGAAGCAGGGAAGTGAGAGTGAGAGCTTAGAAGAGAGTGGGGATGAGTCCAAGACCATCCAAGCCTTGAGAAAAGACATAATGCGGCTGATGAAGGAAGTTACTGGAAGTAAGGAGGAAAAAAAAGAGGGTAGGGAACTTTGGTGTTTAGATTGTGAGGAGGGACATACAAAAGGAACATGCCCGCGTAAAGCTTTCTGTGATCTCTGTTAGGTGTTAGGCCACACAATCAAAGACTGCCTCTACAATCTAAAGGCACAAAGTGCTCAAGTATTCTTCACCGAAAGAGAACAATCCACACCACCCGCCACCCCCCACGTAACACAAATACAGAAGCTTCACCTGGAGGGTACCAAAACAATACACGAGGGAGCAACAACAACAACAATAACAACACACCTCAGAGAGCAATCCAGTACGATTCTAAAGGAATTCCCATGATTCAATGTAGGCGATGTAACGAATGGGGACACTTTGCGCGGGATTGCCAGAATGGGGGAGGACAAAATGAAGGGATGTTGTGTAATAAATGGTGTGGACCGGGTAATCATGAGGATGCTAATTGTCCCAGACAAAAGGGGGTGAACAGGCTTGACATTGCCGAGTCAGAGAAGGAAGTATTTGCTATCACAAGAATGCAGACCAAGCAACTTGCATACCCGACATAGCTACAGAGAGAAAGGTTCCAAGAAGCCAGGAATGACATTAGAAATAACATGCCAGAGGGAGGAAGAGGAAGTACCACTAAATCCCCAAATAACCGGCCAGTACATAGCATCATGAAACAAGTACTGGAAACCACCATCCCTGTGAAAATTGTTGACCTATTAGAAACGTTACCTCAGCTACGGGTAGCAATTTCACAAGGAATAAGTAGCCAAGAGGAAACCCTTAAGGAAGAGGAGAAAGAAGAAAAAACAGCAGAGACGGATACTCTATTGACTATAGGGACAGGGAGGACACCTGCAGTAGTGGAAATGGAGATAATGGGGTGCAAACTATCTAATACTATTGTGGACGGAGGGTCCGGTGTGAATGTCCTACTGGAGGAGACTTGGAAGGCACTAGGGAAACCCACCCTCTGACCACCCACATTTCAATTGGTAGGAGCAAATCAGCATGGAATCAAGCCGATAGGAACCTTAATGGGACAAAAGGTAATGATCGGTACACAACAGTTTCTCTTGGACTTCGTGCTAATTACTTTGGAAAAGAAAGGGTACGATGCATTGTTAGGGAGAGGTTGGCTGGTGGCAGCAAAGGCCACCCATAATTGGAAAAAGAATACCCTATCCATAGAGGTGGACGGGAGAAAGTACACAATAGATCTAAGGAATCAGTGTGTAAGTCAGGATCTTGCATCCGACTCAGAGGGAGAAGACAAAGGAGCGGAACCAGATGAAGGAGTGCTCCGATTAGGGGAATGTTCAGAAGACAAAACTAGTTCCCTCAGCGGCCTGTTTCACTGGTAGATGGGAGACTATGAGGTATTCCAGCCAGAGTGCAATATGTTGCAAATCCAAGAGACAGAGGAAAGTTACCCAGAGGGGTATAAGGAATACAAGGAGTGCACGACAACCATCAATAACAAACCAACACACATATTTGATGAAAAGATAGAATATAAGGAGGCCAAATTGCAAACAATAAACCTGGGTGAGAAGGACGAACCCAAGGAAATCTTCATAGGGGACGACTGGGACCCAGTATTGAAGGGAGCAGCACTCAAAATCTTTTTTGAATACAAGGATGTATTTGCCTGGGCCCTAGACATATAAAGACTTAAAAGGAGTACCACCAGAGCTGTGTGTCCATCGGATACCATTGATACCAGGAGCAAGACCGGTGCATAGGCAACCTTATCGAATTAACAAGAAGTATGTTGCCAAGGTTCAGGAGGAAATCACAAAAATGCTGGAAGCAGGAATCATATTCAAGGTACAAACCAGTGATTGGGTGTCCCCAATAGTTATATCACTGAAGAAGGACAGGATCCAAATCCGGATATGTGTGGACTTCAGATGCTTGAATACGGTAACTATAAAAGATCCCTTTCCTATTCCTTTCACTGATAGTATCCTAGAAGAGGTAGCCAGCCATGAAATATACTCCTTCGTGGATGGGTTTTCAGGCTATAACAACATTAGCATTGTTGAGGAGGATAAGCTGAAAATCACATTTGTAGTAGAAGATGGGGTGTATACTTACAATAGAATGCCCTTTGGACTGTGCAACGCACCAGCCACCTTCCAAAGAATCATACTACATATCTTTCATGGCATGTCTCCGGGGAACTTCAAAGCTTTTCTGGTGACTCGTCAGTTTATAGCAAAAAGGAGCACCACCTCAAGATCATTGGTGAATGCATGGATCGATGTAGAAGGGCCAGACTAGCGTTGAATCTAAAAAAATGCAGATTCATGGTTCCACAAGGCAGACTCCTAGGCCATATAGTATGCAAGGAAGGATTGAAAACAGATTCGGACAAGATCAGGGTAATTCTGGAGATGGAAGCTCCATTCGATGTTATTGGGGTAAAGTCCTTCTTGGGACATGTGTGGTACTACAGAAGATTTATGAAAGGATTTGCTGGAGTATCTCTATCCTTAGAAAAACTTACCAGGAAAGGAGAGTGGTTTTGCTGGGAGAAGGAACAGGAGGGAGAAGGCATTCCAGGAACTAAAGGAGAGACTAGTAGGTGCTCCAATTCTCATATACCCGGATTGGGACAAGGACTTTCACGTCCATGTGGATGCTTCTAATTACGCAATAGGAGCCACCTTGGCACAAATGGGGAAGGAAGGACTAGACCATCATGTGCACTTCGCGAGCAGGCTATTATAAAGCAAAGCGAAATTACAGCACCACTGAAAGAGAAGCACTAGGTATGGTTTATGCAGTTCAGAAATTTAGACATTACCTATTGATCATCAAGCACTCATGTATCTCGTGAATAAGCCTGTAATCCAAGGGAGAGTAAGCAGGTGGCTAATCCTCCTACAAGAATTTACTTTTAAAATCATAGTCCGGCCTGGAAAAAGTCATTTAATTGCAGATCAATTATCAAGAATCAAGTTGGGGGAAGCTCCCGGAAGTGGAATAAATGAGGACTTCCCCCTGCTGCCCACTTATTTCAAATTGCTATACTACCTCAATGGTATGAATAGATAGGGCAGTACCTGTCAATAGCTACATTTCCAAAAGAAATGTCAGTAGCGAAAAGGAGAAAGATTGCACTCAAGAGTGGGACATTTCAGTTAATAGAGGGATTACTATACAGGATGGGGGCCGATGGGATTTTAAGATGTGTGATGGAGGAAGAAATCTCGGGAGTCCTAAGGGAATCACATGAAGGGTTGGCGAGAGGCCATATGGGGTCGGATGCAACAGCCCGGAAGGTACTGTTGGCAGGACTCTGGTGACCCACAGTGTATGCAGATGCTCGAGAATGGGTCCTGCGCTGTTATACGTGTTAGCCGTTGTTTCCGTCCCAACCACAAGAATTGTTTGAACGATGGGGGTTGGACTTTGTAGGGCCCCTCCCTGTCAGCATAATCACAGATGCAGATACATAGTGGTAGCAACTGAATACCTTACAAAATGGGCCGAGGCACGAGCAATCCGAGACAACACAACTCTCAGTACTGCCAAATTCCTCTATGAACAGATAATAACAAGATTTGGTATACCACTACAACTCATGCGACACGGGGGTGCATTTCGTGAATCAAACAATCAGAACAATGAGTACAAAATTTTTCACTCATTTTGCAGTCCGTACTACCCAAGGGCATATGGCCAAGCAGAGGCCACAAACAAAATATTGGTATCAATTCTATACAAGACTTGTGGAGTTGAAAAGGGAGATTTGGGGGAGAGATTGCCAGCAGTTCTATGGGCGTACAGGACGGGCTACAAAGCCACCACTGGGAAAACACCCTTTCACTTAGTGTACGGACAAGAGGTAGTGATGCCTATGGAATATGGAGTACCCAACTTGAGAATAGCAGTTGAACACAGATTAGGAGATACTGAAAGTCTAAAGGAAAGACTCAATACTTTATTAAAGTTGGATGAAAGGAGGACACTCGCCCAATGGGCCACCCAGGTGGCACAAGAGCGACGAAAATTTTGGCATTACAAACACTTGAAGAAAATGAATTTAAACCCGGCCAATTTGTACTCAAGTATAACGGAAAAAATGAAATTAAGCCAGGCAAGTTCAAGGTGCGCTGGTTGGGACCATACAGAGTTATGGAGGTAAAGGATAATGGAGCTATAAAATTATCCACATTGGATAATCATCCCTTAAAAGATTTAGTCAATGGATCGAAATTAAGGTTGTATAATATAAAAAAAGAGATACATCCCATGTGTCACTTAGACATAATGGAAGAAATAAAAGAAAAAGCAAAAAAGATTCGATGAGAGAAATAGGAAAAGCAAACCCTAACATCCATGAGTCTTATAAAAGACTCAGGGGCGGCATTCCAACTCACACCACACCATACGGGCAAGAGGATGTACGAGCACCAGAAGAAGAAGGTACAGGCTGGGAAGCAGTATGAGCTCAGGGCAAGAAAGAAATCAGCCCGCGTATGTGGGAGAGGAGGTCAGCTCGCAGTACAGGTGCCGTGTACGGAGTGCATGCGAGCCGTACGAAGGCAGAAGGTGGAGGCTAGCCCGCATACGGACTGAAAGTGGACTGTACGGGAGGCCATACGAAGGAGGAAAGCATCGCAAGGCCGTACGAATTGGACCGCACGAAGGCTGTACGAAGGCAGAAGGTGAAGGAGGCCAGCCCGCATACGGACTGAAAGTGGACTGTACGAGAGGCCATACGAAGGAGGAAAGCATCGCAAGGCCATATGAATTGGGTCGTACACCTTACGAATTGCAGGACCGTACGAGTTGCAGGGTCGTACGCCGTACTCAAGAAGGCCGTACACAAGAAGCTTGTACACGAGGAGGTCGTACAAAGGAAGGAGTAGGCCGTACACAAAGAGGATGTTGTACGCAAGGAAGAGGAGGCCGTACAGAAGAACGAGAACGCTGTACGAGAGAAGGAGAAGGTCGTACGCAAGAAGGAGAAGGCCATACACAAAATGGTTGTTGCAAAACAGTTAATAAGGGCATAAGGCGGTGGGCCAGGGACCGAAAGATGGTTAAGAGTAGTGTGGGAAACCCGAACAAAGGGAAAATTATTGATTCCAAATAGAAAACTCCAGCCTTACAGGTGAGAAAGGTGAAGAAGATGACAAGCAAGAAGGATAAAGGGAACATCATGGAAAAGACTACGGCTGCCAATATCAGTTTTGAAAGTGTAGTGGGCAGTGGATGCTGCACCTGGTGGGAAAATACGAAAGATAAGAACTCTCAAGGAAGCATTACGCAGAGCAGAGGTAGACAAAATAATCTTTATGCCCATTTTTGATTTAAAGGAATTTGAATCTATATTGCGAACTATGGTGGCTGGTTATGATAAGAAGACCCACAAATCCGTTATCCAGTACTCTTGGCAAATTGTAACAATCTCCTACTCTGCCAAGGAAATAAATAAGGTGTTTGGAATCCCCAACCGAGGACATGAACTGACAAAAAACCCGATGGCAATGGAGGAAAAAAAAAGTGGTTGGAGTTAATGTGCAGAATTGATCTCACCAAACAAGAATGGGGAAGCATTCTCAACAAAAAGAACAACAGGGATTTAAAGAAAATTTTCATAGCTAATGAAGAATGGCGATGCATTGTAGACCTAGTAAAAAGTAAACTTACAGTACGAAGTTGCACGTCAGACATAGCTATCTGGATGTTGCCAGTGGTTGATGAGTTGAACAGGAGATAGGTATACAACTAGGCACAATTTCTTTCAGAGAGGCTATGCAAATTCATGGAGTTAAAGCAGAAGGCATTTTACATGCCGCATCACGCCATAGCATTATTTCTCGAGGTAGTTCGTACTCAGGTAGTTGCTGAACATAGAGGAGCATTGGTTCCAGCTAACAAAGTGGAACCCTACAAGCCAGCCATGACATATTGGGTTCACTTGGACACCTTCGAAACATGATCAGGTGAGGGAGAACCATGGAAAAAGAAATTAAGACCGGCAGTAACAAAAATACTTCCAAAAAATCTGAGGGATCAAGCTAGGAGGAGATTCGAGAAGACAGTTCAAAAGAGGATGGGACGAGTACAGACACATCTTCAGACTCCCAAGAGGAAAGAATCCTCTTTGGCCATCTAAAGGGCACACCTACAGACGTTACTTTTTTACCACAAGAAGAAGGACCATTGCCACGTGGAGTACCTGAGTACGCCCAAATTCACAAAACAGATACACAGGAAGGACGTACCATCAACAGTACGGTGGAAGGCACCCGTACCACTCCTAGGACGAAAGGTGTCTGTACCACAAGTGCACACGTTTGTACCAAGGAGGACAGTTGTACGGAAAAAGAGAACATAAGTACCAAGGAGGAAGTAGACAACAAAAGATTCCTCAATGGGGAGCAACAAGGCTTTCCTTGTCTGGTGTAGCCAATCTGGTTCCTGTAGACCAACAGACTCGTACCAAGGTCATAGACCTCAGACGGCAGCAAACGTGTGGACATAAGATAAGACTCCACACACCACAAGGTATAGAAGTGGCCCACCCAGTTGCCTTGGTGGTACAGGCTGCGGAAAAATGACTGCTCAGAGTACGGAGAAAAAGGAAGATACATAGGGTGAGGATGCTGGGGAGGATATAGTACTCGAAGAGGCAGATAGGCAGGTTGAGGAAGTTGGGATGGTACCACCACCCTCGCCACCACCCATAGAAACAGAAGAAGAGAACATACCAGGAATACGAAACAAGACAGGGAATTGTTCCGAAACGGTCTCATTAGAAGATAAAGCTACAAGATTCCTGAAGGAGTTGCTAGCCATGGAGCACACCACTAAGGAAATCATACAGTAGGCCAAGAGTCAAAATGTGGAAGCCATAGTGAGAACAGCAGAGTCCTTGGCAACATTCATGAAGGGAAAATGCCATACAGATTGGGGCCTATTCCAGCAGAGTGGATACAAATAGGGAGAAATAGCTGAAATATGGACAGCCCCATGCATCATAGTGCAGGAACAGGAGCAGCCACCCCTCATGCTCACACTTATAGAAATGGAGGTGGCTTTCACGAGGACATACTTGGAACTTCAGCAAGAAAAGGACCTGACATACCAAATAAAGGAGTGGGAAGAGGAAAAGGCTATGTGGGAAGCTAATGGAAGACGGAACGAGTTGGCCTGGAAGAGAAATTAGCAGCAGCTGAAGCGAAAAAGATGGATGCATTACAGGTGCTCCAAGGAGTTTGGGCCAAGCACAAGGCTGCTGAACAAGATCTCCTATGCATTCGGGAACGAGCTCCAAGTCCAGGGATGTCTTCGCAACCCAACTATGAAGTCTGATTTTCTTTTTGTATTACAGTCATCTGGAAGACGACATTTTTTTTTGGGGGGGGATATATGTAGTACGTAATAAAGTCATTTTGTATTAGACTTAGTTATGCTTTGTCGGGAGGGTAGTTAGAAGCGAGGAGATGTGTCCGTTGGTTTTCCCAACCAACCGACTACTATATAAGTACTTTGGTTTATTGTGTTGATGTTATGGTTTTGTTGGTTTAAAATAATGAAATAACATTTCCTCGCCACCACCTTGGTATTTTGGTATGGTATTTTGTGTATTATGTTGGTATTGGTAATAAATGTCTTATTGGTATCATTGAATATATGTTGTATTATTTTGTACATTGTGCATTAATAACCAATCTACAGATTTCAATGTCTGATCTAAAAATCTAGGCATTAATGATATGATTACAATAATCCATCATTTAGGATAAGGAAGGAATTTGCAAATAGGGAGAACAACTTAGGGCACCTTGCTGCAGTGGTCAGTAGGGAGAACCACTATTAGGGCACCTTATGGCATTGTGAAAGGGGAGAGAATGGCTAAAGGCACCCTATTGCCATTTCCCTTCTAACTCCTAGTTTGAGGGATTGTTAATGAATATAAGGATTCACAGCCATGGATGTATGGAGGAGGATTGCATGGAGGGAGAACAACTGTCTTAGAGCACCCTACCATGCATCCTTACTCCTTATCTTCAATGACTGAAATTCACATACAAATCAGACTTGTTGTTAATGATGAATATAAAGTTTCCTTGTTCAGAATGATGTTTGCAAATTACCTAACCCTAAAGACTCTCTCTCTCTTTCTCTCTCTCTCTCTCTCTATATATATATATATATATATATGTATGGATGCATGTATCAATGTGTGCATGTATGGATGTATATATGCATGTATCCACATATGAATGAATGTGTGCATGTATGGATGTATGTATGCATGCATGCATCGAAGGATGTATGTATGTATGCATGGATGTATGTATGTATGCATGCATGCATGGATGGATGGATGTATGTATGTATGTATGCATGGATGTATGTATGTATGCATGCATGCATGTATGCAAATGTATTTGCATATATTGTTCATTTTGGGAATGGAGAATTCAAATCTAGGATCACATTATTAAAGATTTTTTTATTTGGTAAATGTAACCCTAACCCTAATTTTACAATTGTGATTTTAGGGCAAATTAGGAAGGGGGCATTACAAGGAGCAACATGCTTGCTTAAAAATTAATTAACTATGAAGCTTGTGAATTTATACCCAACATAACAAAACATGGATATAAGAAAATGAGATTACAAAATATATGTGACTGCCTATTCTTTGTGTTGAACAAAACTTTTTTTTCATGAACTATAATGAAAATATGGAGTCTTCTACCAAGCTCAGTAATACTATATTACATTTATCAAAGGATAAAAATCACAGCATAGTCATATACCTCGGGTTCATTTCACATACAGTTAACCTAGTGACTCAGTTAAACTAAAATATTGATGCATAGGCTATTGTTCTTTTACAAGAATGTTTTTTTTATCAATTGACTCAAAATAACTTTCTAAAGATCAACATACGAATGCATGTTGAATTAACGCATTAACTAGACAAATTGACATCAAGTCTAAAATTTGAACCACAATGTTAAAACCTTTATTAATATATTGTGAAGTAATTTCAGATGAATTAGATTCTTTTTGTCAAGTTCAAGCTATTTATTAACAAATGAAGCCAAAATGTTATCTTGTGTGATTCTAGCTCTGATTGTTACACCTTAGATTATTGTTTCCTATTGCATGCATTTTGCAAGACCTCATTCTTAGCACTTGCTATTCCTTATGTTGCTTACCTGAAAGCTTTATTATTTTTTCAGAAAAAAATTAGTCAAATTGTTAGACATTAAAGTACAAATGTACATTTTGTGTTTAACATGATACAGATTCGGAGATTTTGTTCCATCACAATACCAAGAATTGTACAAGAAGCATCTTAATACAAGGTGCGCTACAATATGTTCAGAAGGTGAGGATATGAATAAGGTATATTTTATTTTGAATTGTTCTCTTTTCTTCACTTTTGGGTATTGATATCAATTATTTCTGTGTTTTCTTTTTGGAAATACATTGGTTAGTCATTTTCAACAGTTACAAATTTAATTTATTTTTTCATATTTTATTTTATTTTATATCTTGGGAAAATGTTTACAAATATAGCTTGTATGAGCAGCTAGAGAACAATGTATTACAAGAAAACAGCTTTAAAAGAGCAGCAGATCTGATGTTAATTTAACAAAAGAATAACTGATAAGGAGCTAGAGGTACCAACTGCTTTGAAAGCCATTGCGGTTATGTACGACCCGATATAAAAGCTACATCAAGAAGGAATTAAATGTGCAATTTATGGGCCACTAATTTTGTAATGTGTTGATAGGAACTACTGGTTCAGTGAAATATGCATCCTTTTCATCAGCTGAAGATTCGACTGACATCTTATGCTGATCATCATATTTCTCATCACCCTTGGCAGAACTAGAAACCTACTCTGGCTAGCCATCTGCATCATATTATAATCCTTCATTACCATCTCCAACACCTCAACTAGGGAACTGTAATGTCCCCTTTCTAGGAGACGGGAGATGAGTTGATGGTTGGCTTATAACCTGAGTTCCCGTAGGCCAATGGGTTGGTAAGGGGACTCACTTTGGGGCTTCTTGTGCGGTTTCAGGTTGTTTTGAGTGAGGTTCAGGCAGTATCAGGGATTAGAGAGTTTCAGACAGAATTTGGTTTTGAGCCCTGGTTTGCATTTTGAGTAAATGAGGAAATAAATTAATATTTCCTAATTTTGGGTTATAATAAAATAATAATAAAAAGTGATTATATTCACTTTGTAATAAAATAATAAAAAGGTGATATTATAATCACTTTTTAATAAAGTAATAAAATAAAATAATAAAATAAAAGGGGGAACCCTAATTAGGGTTCGAATGGCTTCGAGGGAAGAATATAAAGGTGTTTTGGGAGCTCATTGGGACATCTAGCATTCATAATTTCTACCTACAGGTTTAAGGAGAGCTTCAAATGGAGTTTTCAGCAAATTGAAAGTACAAGAACGAAAACTCTTGCACCATTCAGCCTGGATGTTCCTCCAGAGTTGATGAAAATGGGTTTATTTAGCCTTTCCAGCTGACTGCAGCAATTTGGCTTTGAATTCATATGTGATTCTTCTGATTATTGGGTGTTAGAAGACCAAACTTATCACAGAATTGCAGATTCGTCTCTTACAGGCAGAGATTAATCATCTACAGACAGATACCAGGCTGTACAACAACAAAATTCTTGAAGGTGGCATTTGGAGGTGGATTTTGGGAGGAGACAAGCTGGAATTGGATTGAAGGTAGCAGATTGGTCCCCCTCGATACAAGCTGAGTTTACTACAAACAAATCTAAGCATCTACATCAGCCGTATAACAGGAGAAGTCTGGGAATTATAAGTTTGGGGTTCAATAGTGAGTGTAAACAGCCCAGAATAAATCTGCAGGGACAGATCGAGTAGATCGGAGCTTTCTGGAGACTCCAATCAGCATACATCAGCCGTACTGTACTTTCTGGAGGCTGACGTTGCTTTGTTGACTTCCAGCAATGCAAAAATTGCGAAAATTCAGAAATTAAACAGTTTCAGATTTCAAGGTTATTCAAAGATCTTCCTGGTATGAATTCATGTGTTTAGTTGATTTGAAAGAAATAATAAAGACTGGTTTCTCTTCAGCAGTAGGTGTTATTTCTCGATAGAAGTTTGTTGCATTTTTCTTCATTTTCATTTCATTTCTGCATTATTATCTAAAAACCAAAAAAATAAATAAAAACAATCAAAAATACAAAAGAAAAACAAAACAGAAAATTAGAAAAACCAAAAAGTTTCTTACTCGCTGGTCAAAGATAGATTTCCAAACCAAATTCAGAATTTTCTAGTCAAAACACTAGTTGGCATCTTTCAGGAACCTCCTCATCCAATCACTTCTGAATTCTTCAATAATATTCCTTCGGCTGTAAATTTTCTTGACTTCATCTAGTCATTTATGACCCTAGAAACTGATGCGTGGAGAAAGCAGAGAGATTGTGACTTATTTGGGGAAGCCACTGATATCCCTTGTCACCTTGGAAAATGTTATTAGTTCTTGCAAGCCACAGGAACCAATATCTTCTTAAAGAAAATTAACTGTACTTCAGAAAATAACTTTGAGAGTTTAACATTGCAAGAAATTGTGCTGAAGAGAATGTCCGAACATTCAATATCATTTTTCTCTGAGCAAGAAATCGAAGTTTGCAAAATAAAATTCCAAAATACCCAAGCTAAATGGTAGTGGAGAAACAAATAAATGACAGATTCAACATAGACATGCAAACGACACTTATTTTAATGCTAGAACCAACAAGCAGTGAACGAAATAATCATGAGGTTCAAGATACGAAGAAAAAAAAATCTTAAACCTCCTAGATCAACATGAAATGAGAAAGTTTCCATGGAGAGTTCACCTTTCAAAACATATCATTAGAGTAAGAGATCACATAATATATGCATTGATTAAAGATAGATAAAAGGTTGCATTTACCAACTCACTCAACATTCTTCCAGTTTTCAACCTCGTTGCAATCATTCACCAAAGTAGGGAAAGCCCATTATGTTTTGAATCAAAGAATATGCTCTGTTATGATTCTTAGGTAGGGAATACACATTTCCTATGTCATTTTGTATTTGTTTAAAATTCAATAGGGGAAACTCCACACCACACTTCATGTGTATGTCAGAGCTTGGGACAAAGTCCTTGAAGGAAATCCAAAAGCGGACCTAAATTATGACTCAAGGATCATTTAAAGGAAAGTCTTTGAAGTCTGAATGAGGACAGTTAAGGTGAAGTTCTAAATTAGCCAAGGGGGTTTGCTTGCTGGAAAGGAAGTTTATTTGGTTTGATAGGGTCGGGGTCCTTCATCGACTGTGTTTAATTGGTTCACCACATCATGCAGTCAGACAAGATCAACCTTAAGGATCTTGACAAAAAGTCAAACAAAGGTGGGCTGTGATAAAGTGAATGCCTATCGATGGGTCAATGATGTTTGTCAAGCCTTGGGGTTGTTGTTGAGGCTCCAATTATGATCTGAAGAAAAGCATCAGTAAAAGAGGTTCTTGAGGATGTGTGAGATGAGTTCCTAGCTGCATTCTTTCACGAGGCAACACAAGTTTAGGATAAGAGGTGCAATACGAAAACAGTTGAATTATGTTGGATTTGTAGAGTAAGTCCTGAAAATGGCAGAGAGTAATTGTCTTTAGCTATTCTCTGAGCATTTCAAGATGATTGAGGAGAAGAATGGGTCAGTTTGAAGGATAAATTTGAGCTGACATGCTTAGTTAAACATTCAGTTGTTTGCTTTTGCCATGCAACTAGTTACCGAGTCTAATCCTATGTGTTGGTAGGGTCTAGAAGGAGACATGGGAAGGCTGAGTATAGGCTTTTCGGACATTGTAGAGAATGGAGAACAAGCGTGACATAATTTCATTGAGGACATTAAAATTCAATTTTGTTCTTCACATTGCTCTAGCTTTATCGACATACGGCTACTGGCTGGATTGTTTTTCTCATGAAAGATTAAGGTGTTTGATCATTAGATAGGCCATTTGAGTTGATTAGATTTAGTTTATCTTGGTTAATGTTTTGTTTTAGTTCAACTCTTGTGTTTTACTGTGTATTCCTGCTTTGTTTGTTCTTGTTTTTGTCTCTTATTTGAATCAACTTCTGAGGGATTCTAAGCTTCCAACACTGTCAAAAAACTCCAACATGAAGTCTGCAATAACCACAAGGACTCTACACTGTAAGAACCCTTCACAGGCTCTAACTGCTGAACTGTATTGGGATTTTCAAGAGTTTTAGAACAAAAAGCAAATATTAAATATACCATAATCTGAAATTCTGAAACAAATTGAAAGACTGCTGCAATTTTGAATTGAATTCGCTGTAAATTGTCAAATACAATGAATGCTTATTTTTAATGAAAGTACTAGTAAAAAGCAAATTTCCAACCATAAAGAACCTGATTTTTATTCGCAGAATGCTGATATAAACTGATATGCTCAAACATTGGATGCAAATGCACTTTCAAACCCTCAAACCATTGGTCTCGACCCTCATGGATTTTATTTGATTGTTTTCTTGCCAAATCACAGCTTCTTGGAATTTGCGCCAATTTGCCTGTAGGCTGCAAATTCTTTTTGTGGCTGCAACTTAGAATGATGACCAATCGCTGCAACTTATTCCTCCTTATTTTGCAATGTTACTATTGTCTTCTCTCTCTAACTGCTGAAAAACCAATACTGTTGAAGCACAAATAGAGTCTCTGAATGAAACTCTCTGATATTCCAAATTCATTGGATATTTCACCAGCTCAAATGGAGACACATAGAAGAACTACGTTCTCCAATGGCAGAAACTTGAACCCTTCTCAGAGCTCAAGACAATTCAATGATCAATAATAATAACAATGGATGCCTTCTCTTTTTCCAATGCAAGCATAAATAAGCTCCAAAACCCTAAATCGCAATCCCTAGGAAAGCTGCAATTTATTTCCTTAAACTCATTGGAAAAATAATCATTAAATAAATTTAATGATTTAGACTTAGGAAACTCCATTAGTAATTCTCCCCAATTAAAACATTCATTTGGCCCCATTCGATGAGAAATTGATCCTTCACTTAAGTGATTTAATATAAAGTTATTTTAAACTTTAATATTAAATCATTAATCATTAATTAATGCTGGATCCACTGAAAAATGCAATAACCCAAATCAAAGGCACCGAGCTCTGCAGACGTCGAATCACCGGACAACCAAACTCTCTTGTGCTCAAGTTGACCCCCTATCCATCTCTATTAGCCTACGAGGGTCCAATGATAGGCTAACCAATAGCTAGAATGGTGTCTCTAGCTAGAAGGGGACATCACATATACATTTATTGATTGACAAGTATTGATTCTAGTCCATTTTCTTTAATTTACTTCTTAATATCATTCTTTCAATTCTACTCTCTCACTTGGGTAGTCTATAGAGGCATTGAGGATTCCAATTGAATATTGTAGAGCACTTGTATTTGATCTCAAGTCTCATAAACCATTAGGCCTCTTTGCTTCATGTTAGACATTTCAAGATCCTAAACAAACCATCTATAATGCTACCCTATCCCACATGCAGCTTTACATGCATTGAAACTCATTACTTACCCTTCTGACAGCTTGATATACATTGCCATTCACCATTTTATCATTATTGAAACCTTTTATGAGTTTATTCTTGCTGTCCTTACATATTTGCAGCCTCTCATAGGCTTACTCTGTGCCATACAAACATGTATCAGGAACCCACAAGCCTAAAACTTGCTATGTATTGATACTACTACTTCCTACAAGCCAAGAATTCACTATTTTAATTTATTGTTTCCATGTTGCAAATTGGTGATTGATCTTGGAGTTTTCTTTCATTTGATATGATACTTAGTTTACGATTGCACTTTGCACTATGCAGTTGTAGGCCGCAAGCATTTCAGAGCACTGCATTTGTTGCTTGCTACAAATGCCATAAGGTGTTGAATGATAATTTTAGACCCATATACATTTCTGCAACATTTTAACTCTCTGTTTGACTATCTTCTTTGTTCCCTTTTCAAAATTAGAATATTTGGGAGACTCGTAGCCTATTTCTTATTTCCATAGACCAAGGAATTAGGCTGGGGAAATAATTTAATAATAATATTTTAAGTTGTCCTAGTAAAGTTTCAACATTGTATAAATGATGATTTATGTGATAGTATTATTTTATTCTTGTGGGTGTAGTACAATATTTTATAAAATATTTTTTAACACCTTTTGGATGGAATGATACGCAAGAAAGGGAAACTCAAATTAAAAAGGTGAATGTAAGGGGAAAGGTTTGGCACAAAAGAGTTTATCCATTTTTATTTTTACCAAATTCCCTTTTTCTCAATGTTTGAGCAATTCTTTTCATTTCCATGCACGGGGATACAAAGTTAAAACCCTTTGGTCTGGGGAATTGGTAGAATGGAAGCTCTCTCAGTTTCCATTTCAGAGTGTGTAATGTCCCTATTTTTGCTCCTTCCTAAGCATCAATTATTTTCAGAGGTTAGCCTATTATCAATGGTCCCCTTAGGCTAATGTGGTGATTAGGGTGCCTTTGAAGGTGATTCAGGATTATTCAATTGACAATGCTTCGAAGGAAATAAATGTGAAATGCATTCTAACATACTCATTAATTTAAAACACGTGAATATTTTGAAGATCATTCAACTTTTGGACTTAAACTCGATGGCTCTCTTTATTAGCTTTACTGTTACAAAATAAAATACAGAGATAGCAACAGATTTTTGACCTTTTTCCAAAAGATAAACAGTTTGTAATTTGTACCAGCAGTCTATAATGAATTTCTAAATTAACTTCAGTGAAAACAGAGCCCGACGACCCAAGATAAAGCTGGTTGACCCACAAGTTGATATCAAACACTATCCTTCAGCACTGCAAACTTCGATTTGCTGCATCCATTGAGTGATTTGTTTAATTTAGATTTCCAATGCCTAAATATAAGAGAGACGGCTATCAAGAAAGACCCACAACTGGCATTGGAAGTCACACCTAGCAAAGGGATGATTGGCAGCCAAAAGTTGGGAGCATAAACTTGCTCCAACCTGTTGTAAACTTCAACGCCCAACTCCACAAGATGCAATCTCAGATTTTGGCATCCAAATGGCAAACCCCAATCTCTCAATTCTTCATTTATTTGCATGATCCAAACAAATGACTATCCAGCTATCTCATCCAACCTGTTCTGTGATGCAAGAATCAATACAACAATCTTCCTCAATAATTGGTCTTGCTCACAAAAACTTCACAAATCATTTTAATCTCCCCCATTTATGCTCCTGTATGAAATTTGAGTGATTCTGCCTGCAACTGGCCAGGGTAGATCTCTCATCACCAAAACCAATTCCTTAAGGCCCGTTTGGGTGCTGGAATACCAAATGCTGGATATGGTCAATTCTGGAAGATGCTACAATTCTGGAAGATACATATCTTAGAAATGATTTTCGGAATATGGGCTGGACCCGTTTGGTTCACCCAGAAGATGACTGAGAAGATACATAAATAATTTTAATTGTTTATTTCTTAATTTTTTTGAATACGGTGTGTATGTGTATATATACACACATACACACGTGCATATATACACACATTTATGTATATATGCACATATGTGTATATACACGTGTGTATATATACACACTAAGTCACAAGGTTTGAGTTCGACAACTATGAAGTTTGGATGAAAATCAGCAAGGTCCAAAAAATTCGAAAAAAAAATTGAGATTAAATTCACCTTATATAATTTTCAAAAAAATACAAGTATATGATCCTAGCTATAAGAAGGTTTGTGGAGACGATTCAATGACCAGACATGGGATTTCTTCCTGCTGTTCATGGTAAATATTTATGCACAATAGTGGGTTAGTTCGCTGGCTGTATGACGCTGGAGTTGGACCCATGCTAGTAAGGGCACATTAGATGTCACAAGTGTTGGAAGTACACTATGAATTAGCTGTGATGTGGGTTTGTGATAGTCTTCATTTGCTTTATTTATTTATATGAAATATTTATTTTAAAATCTATAATGCAAAATAAATAAATATTAAATTCCATATTAATTAACTACAAACAAAAATGATCTTTTATTAATAATAAACAGAATTAAAATAAAAGTATAATAATCTTCCTATTTAATCTTTACTAATAAAATAAAATTGTAAAGAATTAAAAATAGTAAAATTTATAATGTAATAATAATAAATAAACATACAAAATATTAATATTTACTAATCAAAAAAGTTAAATAAAATATATATTAAATATTAATGTTTTTCTAATAAAAAATATACATAAAAATATTTTACTATTGATAAAGAAATAAAAATAACATACATTATAATAAAGTTATAAACTATTGAAACCTAAAAAATAAAATGAAAATCTTTATAGACATCGGAAATGGCTGTCGCGACTTGGTAATGGCCGCTGTTGTTGGGAGATTGTCGAGACCTTACAACAAGTGAGAGACGACGGGCTAGAGCGACCTTACAGCCACCTTATAGGGACCAATAGCCACCAGACGCTGAACAGGGACGACCAACAGAGAGGACAAACAACTACAATTTCAGATGCCTCGACCCTCTACTTCAAACGCAAATGATTTCAGATGTCAGAGGCTAGATGATTTCAGATGCCTTGACCCTCAATAGAGGATGGCAGATGATTTCCAAGCTACGCCAGACAATTTGCCATAGCCGTCCTTGAGAAACGATCTTTAGAAGATTGATGCATCTTCAGCAAATGAAGGGCGTTCATTTATAGGTTTTCTTTTGGCTTAAAACCCTAAAAAACACTGTAATAAAATATGTTTTCTGCAACATGACAACCAAACTGTTGTATGAATTTTTTGCCGAACTTTAGCGAATTTTTTTCCATTTTTTATAAGTTTGCCGAATTTCGAACCTGAAACCAAAAATTCGGCGAACCCTGTGACACAGTAATGTGTGTATATACACACACATACACATGTGTGTCTACTCACACATACACACATTTGTGTATATATATATATATTTATACATATACACATACACACATGTGTGTATATATACACGTGTGTGCATATATACACACATGTATACACACACGTCTATACACGTGTATATATACATGTGTGTATATATACACGTGTATACACACATGTATATATACACGTGTATACACACATGTATATATACACATGTGTGTAGATACACATATGTGTATATATACTAAGTCACAAGGTTCGAGTTCGAGTTCGACAACTATGAAGTTCGGATGAGTTCCGCAAGGTCCAAAAAGTTCAAAAAAAAATTTGAGATTAAATTTGCCTTATATAATTTTGAAAAAAAAATAAGTATATGATCCTAGGCTCTAGCTATAGGAAGGTTTGTGGAGACAATTGAATGACTAGACATGGGATTTCTTCCTGCTATTCATGGTGAATATTTATGCATAGTAGTGGGTTAGTTTGTTGGTTGTATGAGCTGGAGTTGGACGCATGCTAGTAAGGGGCCATTAGATGTCATAAGTGTTGGAAGATCACTCTGAATTAGCTAGTAAGGGGCCATTAGATGTCATAAGTGTTGGAAGATCACTCTGAATTAGCTATGATGTGGGTTTGTAATAGTCTTCATTTGCTTTGTTTATTTATATGAAATATTTATTTTAAAATCTATAATGCAAAATAAATAAATATTAAATTCTATATTAATTAACTACAAACAAAAATAATCTTTTATTAATAATAAATAGAATTAAAATAAAAGTATAATAATCTTCCTATTTAATCTTTACTAATAAAATAAAACTGTAAAGAAATAAAAATAGTAAAAAAAAGTAATGTAATAATAATAAATTAATAATTAATAATAATAAATAAACATACAAAATATTAATATTTTATTAATCAAGAAAGTTAAATAAAATATGCATTAAATATTAATGTTTTTCTAATAAAAAATATACATAAAGATATTTTACTATTGATAAAGAAATAAAAATAACATACATTCTAATAAACTTATAAACTATTGAAACCTAAAAAATAAAATGAAAATCTTAAGACTTTGGAAATTGCCGTTGCAACTTGGTAATGGCCGCTGCGTGACCTTTTAGCAGGTGAGAGACGACGGGCTATAACGACCTTACAGCCACCTTACAGGGACCAATAGCCACCAGATGCTGAACAAGGAAATAAAATATGTTTTCTGCAAAACAACAACCAAACTGCTGTTGTACAAATTTTCTACCGAACTTAAGCCTTTTTTAAAATTTTTTTATAAGTTCACCGAATTTCGAAGTTGAAGCCGGAAATTCAGCGAACCCTGTGACTGTATATATACACACATGTGTATATATACACGTGTATATATACACACATGTATGTGTATATATATACACATGTATATATACACACATACACACAGATACACACATTTGTGTATATATACACATACGCACATATTAACACATACACACATTTACACATCTATCATGTCACGGATCCGACGAGATATTAAATTTGCTTTTGAAAAAATTGGAATTCCAATTCGACCTATTTAGGTGGAAGATTGATATGCCCATTTTGGGGCAAAATCAGAATTTCGTAATTCCAATTCCATTTTTATTTATGGCCCCAAACATGAAATTCGGCATTATCCGGAATTAGATAATGTCAATTCCAGTCTAATTCCAGATTTTGTTCCTTAGGTTTTGCTCCAGAAAAAGCTTCAAATTCCACAATAGAACAAATAAGCAAGCATACCAAATGAACTCCCAATTCTCTTTTTTATATTTTCCTTAGGACATTCTGAGGGCTTTTCAACTTTTCCACTATATTGACTTTTTATATATTTTTTTAATTCACTTAAGTCATTTTATTGAATTAATTAAAATAAAGTGTTTTTTATAAATTAACTCAATTAGAGAACTTTAATTAATTAATTTAATTTATTACCTGATATCCCAACATCCTTGATATCCCAAAATTAGCCTACTGGAATTAAATAGGCTAACGGATCATCTCTGTCTACTCCTTGGGAGGGGAGATTAGATTATCCCCTCAAATTAAGAGTTTTCTATTAATCACAAGTGAACAGAATGCACGTGTCCTTTACAATTGAAAATTTTGATTATGTGTGTTTAGATATAGTAAAATTTTATAACACGAGAAGTTTTATTCACATTTTGGGTTCAAAAACTTTAAATTTTGGTGCCTTGCAAGAAGTTGGTCTTTCAGTGTTTGATAAATATAAACACATGATTGTTATTAATTTTTAAAGATTTTGGATCATTTGTCTTCATCTCTGGTTCCTACTTAAATGGAACTAGAGTTATTTCATGTATTTTGCCCAAACAACTGTCTACTTACTAAAATGGATCGAAAATGAATTCTGGAATTTTAATCTTCAGTTCAGATCTGTGAGAAAATAAGTTCAGTTATTGGCAATTAAACAAATGCAAGTTGCAAATAGTGGATCTAATTCAATAACTCAGGACAATGTCAACATTTCAAGCAATAACACATTCTTAACTAAAACATTTCCGGCAGATACAAGCTTGAACGAAAATGAAAATATTGTAATGCAATACATTGCTGGATGAAGATCAGTACTCAAATACATTAGAATAGTCAAATTACTTTTAGTCATTTCCATAATTCCATTAGCTTACATTGTCATCACAAATCCACCCCTCAAAAGGAGAACACAGCATTCTTTTTTTTCAAATCCACGATTAGTCCAGAATACTCTCACTGTTTCCTTCTGACAAAGTACTCCTAACACAGACTGCTGAACCTAATCTCTAGTTAGATTAACTAATTCTTGTTTCCTAGCTTGTTGGCCTTGGAAGAGTACATCCATTGAGCATAGAAATGAATGTCATTTTAGTCTGACTGTATGTTTTCTTCTAATGTTACTTTTAAATTGAAGACTTGTACATTTTGCAGGGGAAGATGAATGCAGATAATTTTACTGTAAACAAGGCACAACTATCTTGATTTTTAGGAAAAGCTTTATTAGTTGAGAGGAATGCACGTAAGATCACCTCCCTCGATCCCAAGCAAAAGGGAGATGTTTCAATCATGTAGAAAGCTTGATGGTATCTGAAGCATCATGAGACTCAAGATATCGCCGACGTGGTTCTTTCATTTGCTATAGCCATTGTTTCTTCAAATTCAGACAACAGATAACTGCAACCGCTTCTAAGTTTCTTGTAAATTTGGTATATTTAAAATTGAAATCTAAGAACAGACAGGTAATTATTTAAACTTCATACCAAATGGACTGCATCATATGTTTTGTGTACTTCAGTGAATGATCTAGTTTAATGCAGTTATTCTTTGTTTTTTATAGAACATCTATGAAAAATCGCTCAAGCATGCGTATGTTTTCTTCAGATTATTTTTCTCAAAGAAGGCTCAAGTTTGACCTGTATTCTCCGGTCCTGATTCAGCAGCAGTTGGAAAATACAGTAGAAGTGCTCTAAGTTAATTTTTACATGATTTGGGGATAAGTAATAACTAAACGTGATATATGATAAAATTTCATTTTTGTTATTGCATTCCACCAAGCCAAAAAAATCTTTGCACCAAATGTTTATTCACCAATGCATATGAAATGCCTTTGTGGGTACCTGGTACCCCAATCTTGAACAAGGAAGAAGCAAAGCATGTCCATTCATCCATGATGCTTGGATGAGTTGTAAATTAGCTTCTTTAAACATGATTATGTGCCTAAGTCCTACATATGAATCTATTGGCACCGGACTCTGAATTTGGAACATCGAATCTTCTGTCATAGTCTGTACTAGTTGGATTTATCTTTAAAAGATGGGCGACGGCCGGGTCTGATAAAAAGGAGTCATGTTGTGAACAATTGCAAATTGCTTATGCAGACCAAGGTGTTCCCACTTTATCCAACTGTATTCTATAAAGCCTTTTGCAAGTGGCGTGGCGATTACGAGTGCAGATTTGACTTTTTAATGAAATTTTGTCTTACAGTCATGTGCATGTATTGTCAATAACAATGATAAATTCAGGAGTATCAGGTGACTGAGAAGCAAGTTTGGATGTACCCTGCATGTCAGTTACGTTACCCTTCAAGATGATTCTTGATGATGAAAGCATCGTGGCAGACGAATTTGGGGACAATTATTTTGGTTCATTTTTTTACTTGAGTTGTATGCCTTTACTATATGGGTGTAATTTGGAACTTTCTCCTCTTTAATTTGATATTGATAAATAAATTATAAATATATATTGGCATAGGATAAGCACCATTGCAGCTAGGTACACTAATAATTGCCCCCAGAATGTGGTAGGGAGCATTAAGTGAATTAAAGCATGAGGACCTTTCGATTCCTTATATTTTTTGTTTCATCAATTATTTTTTGTAACAGAAATCATCAATTAAGTAATCTGTATGAAAAATAATTATTTTCACATGTCAATGGTAATACATAAAGTAATGACAATAAGCACATTGACTTGAACAATTATAAGCCAAAATAGGTCTTATCAGTTGTGACTACCAAGTGTGAGCAAAGAGTCTTGATTCTAAAAGGAAAAATAGCTCCTAACAATAGCAAGATATTTAACATCATTTAGTATGTTTTTCTAAGGGATTGGATAACTTCTTCTCAAAGAGATTATTTAAAAAATCCTTCTGAGTACATGAGCGATCACTCCCTTGTTTGTGAAGTTGTACAAACCATGTCGAGTGTAGAATTTTGAAGTGGATAGAAGAAAAAGGTAAGAGGGAAAAATGATAGTCAGGTTTTAAACCAAAATAATAAACAAGACCATGCGATCACCTTTATGGAATGATGACACAAAAGCTTATTGTTGTTTTGTGGTCTAAAAGAAAGCTTTTGACATGGTTTCTAGAAGCAAGCTATGGTGTAGAATGGATGATTTAGGCATGCTAGAACACTATCAAGCAATAATTCATACTTAATGAGGAGGTTAGACTTAAAATCAAAACTCATATAGGCCTTTTGGAATGCTTCACAAACAACATAGCTTTTAAACAAATATGTGCACTATCCCCTTAGCAGTTCTCCCTTGATCATAGTCCAATAGGGTGCCTTGATAGTGGGTCTCCCTTAATCATAGTGTAGTGGGGTGCCTTGATAGTAGTTCTCGGTTCTCCCTTAATCACAGTGAAGTAGGTTGCCCTAATAGCGGTTCTCGGTTCTCCCTTAATCACAATATAGAAGGGTGCCTTGATGATGGTTCTCCCATAAGTGCCACTACAATAGGGTGCCCTTAGTGGTTCTCTTTTTAACTATTTTTGCAATACAACGCCCTTAGCACTTAATCATGTGGTAGGGTGCCCTTATAATGGTTCTCTCTTATTGTCACTGCAATAAGGTGCCCTTATAGTGGTTCTCCCTTATTGTCACTGCAATAGGGTGTCCTTAGCGGTTTTCCTTAAACTACTTTTGTAGTAGGGTGCCTTTAGTGGTTCTCTGTTAATCACATCACAATAGTGTGCCCTTATAGTTGTTCCCTTAACTACCACTGCAATAGGGTGCCCTTAGCAGTTCTCCCTTAATGACAACATATTAGGGTGCCCTTATAACAATTCTCTCTTAATTGCCACTAAAATAGGTTGCCTTTCATGATTCTCCCTTAATTGTAGCCTTGGGAAGGTGCTTGTAATAGTGTTCTCTTAGTGGTACTCCCTTAATTGAAGCCTTTTACCCCTTATTTACTTCATATCGTAAATGTCTATTAATAATAAATAAGATTACTTTGCAAAGTCACATAAATATATTAATATCTTTTTCTTCATTATTAACTACCACAAGTCATTTGCATTGTAGTCATAGCTAGGGTTGAATCTCCTCAAAGCTCTACTGGTTTTCCACTCCATTCTTTGATTGGATGTTATTGAGATCCTCTCTATCATATTTTGTTTTCTTGTGTGGTGTTCCTTTTGTTTCTTTGTTGAGTGTTGCTTCTATTATAATATGGATTTGACTTCATTTCCCACACTTATGCCTCAGTTCCTATGGTTCTTTGCAGTTGAAACATTTCTTTCTTGATTACTTGATCTTTTTGTTTGAAGGCTTCCTTGCATTGGCATTGGTGCCCTCTACTCTGCTATCCTTTGTAGAAATAACATTCTTTTCCTTCATTGTCTTTTCTTGGCACTTTGTACTCATGTTGTGCCTTAGTTGAGTGATTTTTAGGTTTTTCCTTTAAAGAGTTAGATTCAACTTTCATAGCCTTTTGTATTGCTTCTCCCACATTTTGTGGCTCCAAGGGGTTTACCATATTTTAAATTGATTTCTTAAATCTAATAAATAAACGAGCCTTCTTTAGGAAAGGTTAGGTATGATGACATAAAACTTTTCAAATTTGTTGGCAAAGTCTTCCACAACTCTATGTTGCCTTAGTTGTATTAGCTCCTTGAAGTACCATTTAGGATGCTTTTGGTCAAATTTGCTAATAAGATTTTGAGTATATTCACTATATGGGGTTTTTTTTTATGGCCTTGAATGATGATTGTTTGATGCCACCAATCGCGGGCTATCCTAGATAGGTGGAGTATCACAAACATAATAGCATTCTCCTCGGTCATAGGGTTGAGGGATAGATAGGTGTCAAGTTTATCAAAACCATCAAAACATGGTAGATTTATCTTACTAATTTTTTACTTGAGTTGTTTGTTAGAATAATTCTTTCTCCTACTTGGGTTGGCTTGGGTTTTGACTTCATAATACTCCTTAAGAGAGTATATCATTTTTTATTGTTGGGTCTAATTTAGCATACATTTGTGCAAGATCCTCTAGATTGCTTGTGAATGGCTCCTCTCCTTCCATGATAGGTTCTTCTCTTCCTAGGAAATGAGGAATGGTTGGCCTAAAAATGGAACTTTGGGTTGAATGTTCATTCTCAGAATGATTTGAATGTCTCCTAAATTTGGAACATGTCTTTCATATGGCTATTGTCCATGCTTTGAATAGCTTGGAGGATTAATTGATTGGTCATTTCAAATCTTTCATTAGTCTATTCCATGAAGGTTCTGATTTCATTGGCTAATTGCTCTACCATGTAGTTGCGCCCTTGTGTTGATAGGTTTGCGTGAACTATCCTCACACGATGGTAGGATTATGCTCTAATAGCATTGTAATGTCCCCTTTTTAGATACCTTGGAATTAACGAATACCTAACTTGAATTCTTTATTCTTATTATAAATTCCAATCCCGATTACACTATAAACTCATGATTTGATAATATAGAGTCAATGTTATGTCAAACGACTAATATTAATGACACTTACTATATTTGATTTAGACAACTCGATGCAACCTTCATAAGTTGATCCTGTAGATAAATCTATATTTAATGCAATGACTACTATAATCTTTGGTGTATCATGTATGACATATTAATATGGAAGATGATCCTCCCTTGTATTAATTTATTGTAATTATATTGCTATGCCTTGTGTAAAAAAGTCAAGTGTTCAAAGGAGCAAATCTTAAATAGGATAAATGTAATAAATTATAATATGATCAAATTATTCTTGTTTCTTATTAAGTTCAACAACCTAACAAGGGGGTTGACCCTTACAATACCACAACCAGGGGTTGTCAGTAAATCAAGAACACATTAACAATGGTGTTGTAAGTTACAAATTAAGGCCACATGTGGCACACTATCGATAAATTAACAATCTTTCTTAAACAGTCTACTTGGAGAACAAGAGACTATAGTTGGCCACTTACAACACTCGAGCGGAAAGAGGTTGTTAACATCACAACAACTCATAGAATGGGGCATAATCCATTTTACATCCAAGTGGCCATCGAAAGGAGAAGACCACTTAAAAATATTGTCAGCCTTCATTGTAGAGCACGACCTATTAGTGGCAATATCAAGGCCAATCCCAGTACCAATAGCTATTAGGATCCTTAACCAAAAGCAACAAAAGACTAGGACAAGCCCTTGAAAACTAGTAGCAAAAGTCTAGTTTTTAGGAAGAAACCCATTGTCTATGCAGGCAAACATAGACAACCTATCCGAGAAAACAAAACAAAAACTAGTGGAGTTGGCAACAACCATCACAAACCAAACCAAAAGAGAAAGCAAAATAACAACAAATATAGTTAGTAGGTTCTAAGCTTATCCACACGGCCCCATATCCCTATTTCTTAGAGAAAACAAGCCAAACCATAACATCACTTCATGAGCTAAATTAACTCTAAACCTATATCCAAGTAGCCACAATCAGAAAAATACCACATAAAACAACCATCATCCTCCATCCACGAGAAAATCCCCACCTCTATAGGAGATGTTTCCACGTCGATAAGGAAAAAGAAGAAGGACAACAAAAGCTCCATGTGCTAATCCCACAACCAAGCCAAACTCAAAAACCCCACCTGAATAGGGGTCGACTCCTCAACATAAGTAACATAGGAGGGAGAGCAATCTAGAAGAGGTCAGCCACCAAAAATACAACCTCGGCTGTAGATCAACATAGCACACCAAAACCACACCTCCTGTAGGGAAAGAAGGTCCAAGTAAAGAAGAGACAAAGTCTCCATCTAAACCAAATGTGAACCCATAAGGAATAGCAGTGCCAACAAACTGAAGGAGACAACAACAAAAACCACATACACGGTCAACACCTCCATAACTTCGAAAGCCCCTAGGACAGGGCAAGTCTGAATGAGCGGGGTCAAATCCCCAATAACCAGGCACAACCTAACTAAAATAAAATGAACCACTACTAATCTCTGATTGGGCATCTTGGGATTCTAAAATTGACACAATGAACAGAAAAATATTCATGTCTGAAGCCTTTATGTCTTGAAAGTTACTATACAGTTGTGAAGGAGAAGTAATCACTATCTCGCAGAGAAGGTTCTAAAGAGACTGCGAAACAACGACCATCGCTATTTCGCGAAGGGGCAAGAAGAAGACGTTGCGACATAGCAAAAGGTAATATTTTGTATGTCGAGGCGTTCAATGTATTATGAAATGAAGGTACATTTGTGAGATGATAGTGGAGTGAGGTGGTGATCATTTGACAAATTCATTTGCACTTATACACATTCTTCGCATTTGAAATTATTAATCCCCGGTGGTGAATTGAAGTGACGTGCAAAGCTCGGCTTGCCAGTTCACTGGAAATTGCGGAGTAACTATAGTAGCTAGGTAAATTAGGTCATTGCACCTACTAGAACTGTATGGATAAGGTGGAGTTTTGGTAGACGACAGTGCCAAAAAGAGTTGGTAACAAGGCTTTCATTTTCTTTAAAAAACTACAACACCTTAAGGAACAATTAAAGAATTGGAATAGGGAGGAATTTAGGAATATCTTTGTGGATAAATTAGCTATTGAAGTTGATTTAGCATATTTGAACTCAAAGGTGATAGCTGAAGGAATCAAGGAAGAGGATTATTTATAAGAAGTATGCCTTTCCAAAGAATATGCTGAAGTTTTGGCAAAGGAGGAAATTTCTTGGTGACAGGAATCAAGGGAAACGTGACTGAGAGAAGGGGACCGTAACACTAGGCTTTTTCATAATGCGGCCAAAGTGAAAAGGTCTCAAAATAAAATCTTTTCAATTCAAGATAGGAATGGAATGATCCTTAAGGAGGCATAAGACATTAATAGGGAGGCAGTAAATTTCTTCCAGAATATCTTTGTTGCACCCATTCCCTCTTCGAATGAAGATTCTAATCTCCTAGATTTAATACCGAGCTGTATATCTGATATGCAGAATTAGGCCCTAATTAAACCAGTATCAAAATCAGAGGTAAAGGTTTCTCTCTTTAATTAGGGGGGGACAAATCCCCGGGCCCTGATTGTTTCTCTGCCATCTTCTTCCAAAAATCCTAGGAGATAGTCGGAACGGAGATGTGGGAGGTTGTAGAAGAATCACGGGCTGAGGGCTTCATTCTGAAGGACTTTAATAATACCTTTATTGCTTTGATCCTGAAAAAAACTGAGAGAATGTCCTTTGATTACTTTAGACCGATAGCCTTATGCAATACTATTTATAAGGTAATTTCCAAGGTCATGGCTAATCACCTTAAAAAGGTGCTCTATTATGTTATTTCTACTTAACAGAGTGGCTTCATGCCCAACAGGTCTATTTTTGAAGGGGTTGTGGTTGCTCATGAATCAATTCATATGGTCAAATTGGCTAGGGAAGAGAAAATGATGATCAAATTGTATATTAGGAAAGCCTATGATAATGTCCATAGGGACTTTTTGGTGAAAGTGCTAAAAGTTTGGTTTTTGTGATGGTTGGCTTAAATGGGTGGGCAGCTGTATAAACACTCCTCAAATTTTAGTACTGGTGAATGACAGCCCCCAAGGTTTTTTTAACACTAATGGGGGAATTCGTAAAGGGGATCCAATCTCTCCCTTCCTTTTTATTATTCTGGCAGAAGTTCTGGGAAGACCTATCTCTAGCAAATGCAGTTTGGGCCTTTGAAAAGGAATTAAGGTGGCGGAAGGTCTTGATCCTATCCCACTTACAATTTGTGGATGATACCTATCTTATGGGGGAAGCCTCAGCAAGGGAAGCTAGGCTAATCAGATCGACTATTGACTCCTATAGTTCTTCTTCGGGTTTGAACATTAATTGGAACAAATCTGAGATTTTCTTTAATAACACCAGTCTAGCCAAACAGAGACAGTTATGTGGGATTCTTGGTATGAGAATGGGGAAGTTACCAGGTAAGTACCTTGGTATTCCCTTTTTTGGTGGAGCCTATAAGTCAAATATGTGGAAAGATCTTATCAATAGTTGCATTAAACGCTTGGAAGGTTGGAAGAGTAAATGCCTCTCTTCTGTCGGGCGAATACTAATGTTACAGTCGATGGTTTTTGCTATCCATGTATTCTTGATGAACTTGCTTAAGCTGCCTAAAAAGGTGATTGCTTTTCTTGAACAAAGTATGAGGAAATTCTTTTGGAATGGAGCAAGTAATGATGATAAAATTCCACTTCTTGCCTGGGATCAGATATGCAAAACTAAAGCTTGTGGGGGTGCTAGTATTAGAAACTGGCATTTAATGAATCTTGCTCTAGGTGCAAAGATGGTTTGGAGTATGTATGCTAATCTGAATATGTTGTGGGCTAAAATTCTTAGAGCTAAATATCTAGCCTCGGATGTTCCTAACATAATTCTCACTATTAGGATCCCCCCTAAAGGCTCGACAATTTGGAATTTTATATTAGATTGTAGACAGGTTATTACTAATCACTTGACTTGACAGTACGGTAATGGAAGGTTGACGTCCTTTTGGAAGGACTCTTGGAATGGCTATCCAGCTTTGGGTGATTGTGCGCATCTCCAAGAGGTGATGAATGTTTGCACTGCTGTTTGGGGAGATAAATTGGTGGACTATATAGAGGATAAACCATCCCCTTTAGAACCTCAGTGGGGTTGGAAATATGGAAGTCAATTAGGCCTTAGTGTCCATCAATCTGTTCTTCTACATAATATTTTTAATTCCAGAGAAGTTATTCGTTGATTTGGTGTGCGGCGAAGAGTGGACAATACTCAGTCAAACTTGGTTATAGAATTCTTAATAACTCTAATATGCTTTTAGAGTGGCCAACAAAATTGTATCGGGGAAAAGATTGTCTCCCTAAAGCCAGATCCTTTGCTTGGTTAGTTGTTAGAGGAAGAATTTTTACCAGTGAACATAGAAAAAAATATGGATTTATTGGTCCCACCAAGTGTGTCCTTTGTGGGAAAGCTAATGAGGATGTGGATCATCTGCTGGTTCTGTTAGAGTAATCTGTTATCCTTACTCTTTTTCGCTTAAGCTATCTCTTAGGTGCATATAATTAATACTTTATATTAATTATATTGCACAACCTAGCCTTTATGTTTTTAGGGTTTGTTCACCTTTAAAGGTTGAACTTTGTAATGCTTTTTTCATTCTTTTGAGAAATATAATTTTGCTCTCACTCCGCTGAGATTCTCAAAACCCTAGCTCTCTCTCTCACAGGTTTCGATTCAGCTTCTCGCATTTTGCTTGCAGGTGTTCTTCGCGTTCTGTGGATTTGCATGTTTCACAAATCCTACATGGTATCAGAGCGACCCTGTCGCTGCTGAGGTTGAAGTTTTTTGAAGCCTGGATTTGAAGACGACAGCCACAGCTTTTTCTGAGGTTTTCTGTCACTTTGAAGGAGGCATGATCTTCTGGAGTAGATTGAGTAGAAACAGACTTCGTCATTGCGTTCAGAAGGCCCGGGAGAGTCGAAATCATATAAAGTTTGACTAGTTTAGCCTCCGGGAGCACAGGCGAAAAATTTTGGCCTACTAGGGTCGTACGGACACGCAAATCAAAAAAATTTAAAAAAAAAAAATTTAAAAAAATCATTTTCTATGGTTTTCTGCGTTAAAAAATAACGCGGCCAGTGCATACGGGTCGCGCCACCCGCGCAACCCCACCGCGCCACCGCCACTAGCGGGCGCACCGGCGAACCACCGGCGCAACACCGCAGCCCTCCCTCCACTCCGGCGCCGCCCTCCCTCCGCTCGGGCTCCTCTAGCGCCCCGCCTCCG
>MU227587.1:2743098-2754865 GCA_018584345.1 Thuja plicata | reverse complement strand
AACATTAGGCACCACGGTTGGAAGAGGATTAGTATAAGTAAAAGGCACACTATGATATGAAGGTTGTGAGGTAGGTAAAGATACCGGTGGAGCACTCACAGGAATAGGTGCACTTGGGAGAGAATTTGTTATCGAAGGAGGTGTATAAGTAGGAATACTAGGTAGAGGAACAGAAGAAGGTCCTACACTAGTGACAATAGGTGTGAATCCTAACTCTTGAGCTTCTTGAGCTAAAGGTTTAACATTAAAATTCACAAGATCAATAATACCATGCAAGAAATTAACACCTTGATCATTATCAAGGAGAAATTTCTTAATAGCCTCTATAGCTTGGATAGAATCTTGATTATGGTTTTCTTGGATAAGCCAATTTCCCATTTTATCAAGTTTGGTTGAAAGGTTTTGCACTTGTTAAAGAGGAACTCTTAAAGTGTCATCCTCATCATGAGATGAGTGAGAAGAGTAAGGCTCCATAGAAGGATTGGAATCATGAGTAATTAAGTTATCATCCGGGATCCCAAGGAAAGGAGTGGAAGACTCAGGATCAAAGGAACCCATAAGTCTATGGCTTCTTCTAATCGGGATACTATAAGTAGGACTGGATGTGGTAAAGCTCATACACCAATATAATGCAAATGAACTAATACAAAATTTAGATTTATTGAATTAAAATGTAATTTGAAAGAGCATGCAAGATCTAACATACACAATGTAAATCTAGGACTAAAAAAGAAAGAGTTGTCTATCGCGGGTTCACCAAAATGTAATGGTGTGGAATGGGGTTGTTAAGGATAAAATGTAAAGTTTGGAGGGGGGGTTTAATTGATTGATAAATTGCTAAAATGTGTTGAATTCCTTAACCCTATTTCACATCTTACACTTAATTGAGTTTGATATTGATTGTATATTGCAATTGTAATTAGGGGAAGATAAGATGTTCCTTTCTTTCACCCTCAAATACACAAATAGGAGATCCAATTTGATCAACCCAAGTAGAAGGGTTAATGCAGAAGTGAATCCACTATTTGGAAAGAGAACAAGAAAGGGGATCTTAAATTCTGTAAATTGATTAAGTAAATATTCTTAGTGATAGTAATTGAAAAGGATAGAAGGAAGAACTAACCTTACAAAATTGCAGATCAAAGATTGCTATTTTCTGAGGTCTATAGACTGTTTCTGGAAAATTTGACAATTGATCCCAAACCAGAATGCAGAGACAAACAAAACCCAGAAATATTTATCCATTTCGATGTCATCTTATGAAAAAGGTCGACCCTGTACCACAAATGCCAACCCTATCCTACACAGATTCGAAAGTGTCCTTGTTCGCGCTATCCGAAAGAAAACTGAAAAGGGTATCCAGATCTGGTCTCAGATCTACAATCCCAAACTTGTAACTACAAAAAGAAAGGTTTATTTATTGTGGGGGAGGGGTTTGCCTTAGTCAAACCCCGGTTTTGGAATTAACCTTAATATATAATTGAAATTGCATAAGGATAACAAAGTAAAAACTCAAATTCACCTTGCTTGTAAAGTCCTTGTGGCAGATTTGAATCTATGAATCCACAAGTATGCTTCTAAATATGGAATGTAGAATGGTTGGATGTCTTCAATCTCTTGCTTATAGATCTCCAACACCAAGTCTTGGATGGGTTCTTGCTCTTGAAAAGGGTTTGGAAGAAGATGGATGGAGAGATGACCAAAAGGGCACCTTGTAGTTGGAATCCTTCAATGGCCTCCAATGGATCTCCTTCATGAAAATGGATGCTTGAATGATTGAGAATGGATGGATTCTTTCTTGAAATCTTTCTCCTTAGCTTTCTTGAATTGCACTTGAAAATCCTTCTCAATTGCTTAATGATGCTTAGGCTTCCATAGAGGACTTAGAGAAAATGAGAGGAGAAAACTTCCTTTTATATGAAAATAGGGAACAATCTTCTAAGGAGGCCTACATAAGATAATTAAATCACCATTAAAGCCTTTACCCCTAGGAGAGGACCTATATTAAATATATTTTAGGAATCCACGCTTCGAAACCCGAAACAACTGACCTGAAAGCGGGAGGTAACTTTTTGTGAGGACCGACATTCGAGAAACCAAAAGTTCCTGGGATTTGGACCCTGGGACAGGGTTGAGGTCAACCCTGTCCTAGGGCAGGGCTGAGGTTGACCCTGTCCTAGGTCAGGGTCAAGGTCAAACCTATCCTAGGAGGTCGACCCTATCCCTGAATCCCAGAAACACAGGTCTGCATCCCAGAATGCAGAAATTAGGTCAAAAAATGGTGGACAGAAAGGCAGATCAGGGGGTAAGTCATGTCAATATTAGGAACCCAGTCAAGGTGCTTTTCATGACCCCAAACCACTCACTCGAAAGGCTAAACCAATCTAAAAATGGAAGTGCTTCCATTTTCTGACTATACACTATCCAAGGAGTTTGAGGTGTACTTGAAGAAGAAACAATGGTAAGTAAAATCCTCAGAACCTTGTTGCCTGTTTATGCTATTAGAGTGTCTGCTATATAAGAAATGAGAGCAGTAGAAAATAACAATGTTACTCTAGATAGTTTGATTGGCAGACTTATTTCATTTGAGATGATTAAATTTGACAACAATGTCTTACCATCTATTGAGTCTACATTCAAATCTTCTCTGAAAGTAAGTAAAACAAGTCATAAACACACTATGAGAAATGATATGAAAGTGATAGTGATGAACAAGAATTTGATGAAATTGTAGCACAAATGGCTAGAAGATTGCAGAGAGACAAAAGTAAATTACCATTGGTATGTTTTAATTGTAAATAGATTGGATACTTTGCTGCTAGATGTCCTAACAAGTGAGAAGATGATAGATCTTATGAAAAGAAGTATGACGGAAGTGATGACCAAAACTACCGAAGCAACTGACAATCTGACAGAAGAGATACCCGAGACTACAAGGACAAAGGCAAGAAGGCTTGTTACCTGGTTGAGAACAAAACTGAAGATGCTGACACCGAGTCTAATGAAGATATTGAGATAGTATTTGTTGCTATGAAGGATGATTCAGACAAAGAAGAAAGATATTTAGAAATTGCACTCATATCTAAGGTTAGAAAAAATGATGTCTGGATTATTGATAGTGGCTATACTCACCACATGACTAGAGATAAAGAAAAGTTTGAGACTTTTGAATATTATAATGGTAGATCAAGAAGAATGGGTAATGACTCACCTTGTCCAGTTGAGGGTAAAGGAACCATCATGTTGAATAATCTGATCATATGTGAAAATGCATATTGGGTGAAAGGACTTAACTATAATCTATTGAGTATTTTATTAACTATAATCTATTGAGTGTTTTAAAGCTGAATAACACAGGTCACCGAGTTGCATTTTAGAACAAAAAGGCAAAGATCTTCAATGAATCAGGAAGGTTGATCGGTACTGGTGAACAAACAAAAGGTAACCTATTCTATTATTAACACCACTTGTTTAATGGGTATAAATGAAGACATATGGTTGTGGCATAAAAGGTTATGTATGTCATGTGAACTTAGACAACATGGTTAGGATAACAAATAAAAGGAAAGTAAGAGGCTTACCGAGCATGTCAAAACCCAACCATGTCATGTGAAAGAATTATCAAAAAGGTAAAATGACAAAGTCTATTTTCAAGAGAAAGACCTACACATCTAATGCTATTCTAGAATTAGTCCATACTGACTTATGTGGACCAATGAGAACAAAGAGCTATTATGGTGATAGATAGTACTTCATTCTCTTTGTTGATGAATATTCTAGAATGATGACTATTATGTTCTTAAAAGAGAAATCAGTAGCATTAAAGATGTTTAAATGGTATAAAGCTATAGTGGAAATGAATTGAAATGTCTGAGATCAGATAGAGGAGGAGAATTTATTTTTGATGAATTCTCTAACTTTTGTAATGAGCGTGGAATTAAAAGACATGTTTCTGCACCAAGAACACCATAGAAAAATGGTATTGCTAAAAAAAGGAACATATCAATTTTTGATTGTGCCAGAACACTGATGATTGAGAAAGGAATCACACAAGAATTTTGGAGAGAAGTTGTCAGTACTGCTGTCTACACACTAAACAAAGTTCAATTGAATAAAGACACCAATAAGACACCCTATGAGCTATGGTATGGATACACTAAGTTACTTTATAATTTTTAGAAGTCAATGTTATATTTTGAAATATGATAGAAATGAAAAACTTGACTGCAAAGGTGATGAAGGAATATTTCTAGGTTATTCTACCAAAAGCAAGGCTTATAAATGTCTTAACAAATCCTCTAACAAAATCATTGAAAGTGAAAATGTCAAAGTGGATAAATTTGCTGAGAAAAATGATGAGGAAAGAAGAAAGGAACCAGAAGATTACAACAGGTTTGTCTATAGTGAAGAACCTGACACTTTGCCTGAGCAACAATGTATCGCTACCGAGCGACAAAACGATGCACCCGAGCATTAGGGTGCAAACACCAAAAATCAGGAAATTGCTCACAATGATATACCAAGCAATGAAGATCAAAATGAAGGTCAAGATGATGATCAGAATGATGAACAAAGAGATGAAATGATACTTTCCAAGTATGTCAGAAGACACCATCCATAGAACCAGATCATAGGAGACAAAAAATAAGAAGTAAGTCACTGAACACTAGATGTTTAATTTGTGATTTTGAGCCTAAATCTATTAATACTGCACTTGAGAATCAGGAATGGGTTAGTGGTATGAATGAAGAGATAGAACAGATAGAGAAGAACAAAACATGGACATTAGTACCTAGACCAAATGACAATAATGCCATTGGTACCAAATGGATATTTAGAAACAAACTGAATGAGAATGGAGAAGTCACAAGGAACAAAGCAAGATTAGTATGCAAAGGTTATGCACAAGAAGAAGGTATTGACTATGGAGAAACCTTTGCACCCATTGCTAGAATAGGAGTAATAATTCTACTTGCTTATTCTGCATTCAAATGATTCAAGGTATACCAAATGGATGTCAAATCTACATTCCTAAATGGAATACTAGAAGAAGAGGTATACATTAAACAACCAGAAGACTTTGTTGATCCTAGCAAGAGGAACATGGTATGTAGACTACACAAAGCCTTGTATGGATTGAAACAAGCACTGAGAGAATGCTATGAAAGACTTCACTCCTATCTCATAAGTATTGGATTTGTAAGAACAAGTGAAAACAATAATCTGTATTTAAAAGAAGATACTGATGATAATATTCTAATTGCTGAAATATTTGTTGATGATATCATATTTGGAGGTAATGATATGTTATGCAAATCATTTGCTGATGAAAGAGAAAAGAGTTTGAGATGTCAATGTTTGGAGAGATCAAATTTTTTCTTGGTCTAGAGATTCTTCAACAGGATGAAGGCATCTACATCACACAATCCAAATACATCAAAGAAGTGTTGAAGATATTCAAGATGGAAGTTTCCAAACTAGTTGGAACACCTATGGAAACCGGATGCAAGCTGAAAAAAGAAGACAAGTCAACCAAGGTAAATCATACCTTATATAGATCAATGATTGGAAAACTAATGTATGTTGTATATACTAGACCAGATATAGCACATGTAGTTTGAATAGTTGCAAGATTCTCTGCTAATCCCAAGGAATCACACATGAGTACTGTCAAAAGAATTATGAGACATCTAAAGAATACCGAGGACTATGGTCTTTGGTATAATAAAGAAGGCAAATTTGAGCTTCAAGCCTATATAGATACTGATTGGGATGGAAACATAGATACCAGAAAGAGCACAATAAGAGGAGAATTCTTTATGGGTGACAGACTTGTCACATGGATGAGTAAGAAGCAAGGATGAATCTCACAATCTACTATAGAAGCAGAATATGTGGTTGTTGCTGCAAACTACTCTAACATTGCATGGATCAAGCAATTGCTGGAATCTATGAAAATGAAAATTCTTGAACCAGTGATTATCTATTGTGATAATACAAGTGCTATCAATATCTCAAAGAACCCTGTCATGCATGCTAAGAAAAAACATATAGCAATAAAGTATCATTAATTAAAGGAACAAGTGAAAGAGAAAGAGGTGATACTAGAATATGTTCAATCAAAGGAACAATTAGCAAACATATTCACAAATCCATTGCCTAAAGATACATTTGAGTACCTGAGGAAGAGACTAGGGGTCAGACCCTTGTCTACTGGTCACTAAGCTGACTAGGAAGCTGCATCAACCTACACATAATTAGAAGATCATTCATGTTGATGCAAGCAAAGAGATGGATTGCAAAGATATATCAATACACAAAAATGTACTTATCTGCACTGAAGACCAAAGATATTGTTGGCTACTACAGAGCTCAACTTGCTGATGGAAAGGAAATTCAAGGAATATAAAAAAAAAAGAGGATATACTTTGGCATTGTTATCAAAGGGAGAAATGTACAAAGGGAGAGATGTACAAAGGGAAGAGATGTAATTTTGGAAATATGTACTAAATATTGAGAGAAGTATTCAATGAAATATATTGTTGTCAAAGAGAAAAGAACTATCCATCAACAAGAGGAACAGTTAAAGGGAGAGAAAACATCAAAGAGAGATTAAAAAAAACATCCATCTAAGGGAGAGAATATGAAAAGAAAACACTACATATCTATCTAGAAAAGGGAGAAGAGGTTCTACAACAAAGGGAGAGACAAAATCAGAAGTTGCTACATCTATCCAGTGAAGGGAATAGAGAATGAAGGAAGTAATCTACAAGAATCAAATCTAAGCCAGAGAAGCTTACCAAGAGTCAACCATTTGTATTGGTTATAGAATGATAATTTTGGTAAATATTGATGAACTAAAACTGATATATTTCATATTGTATTAGTAGTATGTAGTGTGTTGCCATCAATACCAAAGGGAGAGATTGATGAACTATAACTGATTGAATGTTTGAAGATGACAAAGTTGATGATCGCCGAGATGCAGGAAGTTAATGCAAGACATTAAATCAGTTAATGTATTGTATTTTAATTGATGTCAACTTAATAAATTATGATTTCTCATACTCATATTGTCACAACACTTAAAGATCCAAAGAGACAAAGTTTTTTTTTCGGTAAACATACACGGAGTGATAGTGAACCCCGAGCATAGAAGCTCACAATGTTACCCAACAGACAGTGTTACCCGAGACAATGTTACCTGAGCAAGCATTGCCGAGCTAACTACATTGTCACCAAACATAACTGAAGTCAATACCCGAGCTATCTGCAGTAGTCACTGAGCACAACTGAAGTGTTGACCGATGAGAAGTGAAGTTAGGAAATGACAAAACAACTTAGCTGACATGAGCTAAAGATAGAGTTAACTGATTGTTTATTTGGTTTTCATCAATCAGTTAAAAGCCAAAGATAAGAATTTTTAAAGCATGTTTTATTCCAGAAAACAAGGAGAGATTTGTGGAATAAAGCTAAAGAAAGCATGGCGAGCTTTGCGGATCAAGAAGTGATCAACGAAGAAAACAAGAAGGACAAGAAACGATGAAGATAAAGAGAGACAATTAATTCATAAGAAATGGGGGAAGATAAAGAATGCTGAAGAGAATTTTGGTGAAGATAGAAGTCTTCAGAAAAACCTGATCATACAAGCTGAAGAACAGAGCTAAGGATTTCTGCAGACATCGCGCTATAGAGAAGCAACAACATTCACCGAGTAGAAAGAAGTGGAGCAAAAGAATTGAAGAGAACAGTGATTAGAAAGGTATTATGAGCTTATAATAGATTTGAACATCTGCAAGATTAAATTGTATTTATGAACAGATCATATATTGTTTCAATTTAACCATTGATTCAGAAAATATCTTAACCGAGTAGGATTTAACCATCCTTTATATATTGAGATACATCCCAAGGAGTATCAAAAGGTTTTCATGTGGACAACATAGTGAATGCTAGGTCAAGTGATAAATCCTCTAACAAGGTCACACTTAACAGTGTGTTTGTAACCTTTAACATGGTTGTCTCTTCACCGAGCTCACTTTAGAAGAGTGAAAATTTTGGGTTACCGGTCCCAAGTGGTTTTTCCCTTAACAGGGGTTCCACTTTAAAAATTCATGTGTCAAATGTGTATATGGTTCATTGATTTAATGTTTTTCTTTACACATTACTAAAATAGGATTGACTGGTAAACACTAAGTTATTTACTGTATTTATGTAAAGATGAGACTGTTGTTCGGTAAAGCTTAAGAAAAAGGATAAACAGTATAATCTGAGCAGTAGTTATTTGATAAGATTATTTAAAGGCATACATCTTCTAGGACTGAAGATAACTAGAGGTTTATATTTGTGGTATAAAGTTTTGGTTGGAATTATTGATTTAATATTGAGGCCTCTGATTCACCCCCCCGCCTCTCAATTATTCTAACAAACGGAACCAACATGTGTCTCTTTTCTAGAGTAAGTTTGTAGAAATTTTTATCCTTTGCAACTTTGACCTTGAATAGAGCTTATTGCATTAATCTGCGATCATACAATGATCATTCAATTGATTTAGATTATAGTGAATATTACATTAGGAATCAGATTTTGAATAAGAGTTATGAGAACTCTTGTTGAAACACAAATAAAGCCATTGACATGTGTCTCTTTTCCAAAGGAATTTTGCAGTAACTTTTTATCCTTTGCAACTTCAACCTAGAATAGAGCTTATGCCATTGATCTGCGATCATCCAAAACTCATTAAATTAATTTATATTATAGTGAATGTTAAATCAAAAATTAGAATTTGATAAGACTTATGATAGCTCTTGTCGAAATACAAATAAAGGCGCCAGATGATGCGGTATCAGATATCTAATAAGAGCATGAACAATCTTATTTACTTGGAGGTCACAATGTTCTGAAGAGACATGCATGTATACCTATTCTAAAATGATCACATCAATGAAATTTTGAACATCTATCGAAGCCAAAAATATCTCATCAAAAATGAATGTTACATCAAAAAGATAGATTTTGATATGACATCTAAATGTTACATCAAGATATATTAGATTAGTGATTTAATAAGAAATGCTCAATGAGATATTGTAGAGTGTCACCGATAAAATAATCTCATCAATGAGAGAATAAATGATGAAGAAAGAACACATCAGTCTTGGGAATGTGCAGGATCATGGTATACCAAGCTATGGCCTTAAGTGGCAATGAAAAATTAGAAAATCGGGGTTAGTCAACTTGATGTAAAATTTGAACATCTTATCAACCTTACGTGAAAAATTTATAAGAATAGAATCTATAGGAAATTGAATGTAGTTTCTAAACTACTAGCCCTTTCCTAAAAAAAATTAATCTAATTGTTGAAAACTTTAGATTTCAATGCAGTAGTACGGAATTTTTAGGAAAAGGATAAAAAGTACATATATGTCTAACCACCTTAATCACAATCAAATGATAATATATTTTCACAAGATTCTAGATATAAGTAGTAGACTCATGCCTGAATGTGACGCATATTTTTTGTAATTTTTTCCCAAATAAATAATTAATTACGAATTTTATGCTACAACTTATTCAAAATAAAAAAACTCTCGTGTCTAACCACCTTAACTAATTCTAAACTTTACAAAATTGAAAACTTTCCTTTTCTTATAGTAGGCTAAGCATAGAATGTGAGGCATGTTTCAGATTTCAAAAAGGTTAAACCGTTTAAAATTTATAGTTGTTTTTCAATCATTCTGTCAATTAGGACTTTAGAGGTAACTCAATTAGAAAATAAGTAATAATTACTCACTGAACTCAAAATTTGACAACAATTATATTGATGGAAAGTTGATAATCTCTTTAAGAAACCCTTTTTGTTTCATCAATTTCGGGTGAAAAAAGGTCGTCATCTATATGGTCAAAGTTCGGAGATCAGACGAAATATGGTGAACACATTTTTTGAGTTGACCATCCATGTTTGGTATTGCATAGCCAAAACCCAAGGCAAATACCAAGGGTAATCGAATATCTGATATTATCAGATATGCGATATGTCCCGCCCAAATTCAACATTTCAATTTAAATGCTATTTTCAATTTTGATTTTAGTTTTTTAGTTTATATTCTAGATTTCATTTTTTGTAATATTAATATTATATAAATACTAGATGATAATAACATTAGTCTTAATAAATTAGTACTATATTATTATTATTTATATTAGCTTTGTATAATAGTATAATAGTAGTATTATATTATATTATTAGTATTATATTTAGTAATATTAGTATTAATATATTATTATTTATATTACTATTATATAATACTATAATATTAGTATTATATTTATTAATATTTATATTATAACAATAATACCTAGGAGTACTGATGAAGGAAATCAAGAGATGGAAATTGAGGGAGACGAAAAAGAGGGAGATGATAAGGAGGAGAAAAAGAATGAGGATGAGGGTAAGGAGGATCAAAATGAGCAGCCGGTCTTGAAGGCTGATAACAGGAAAAAGAAGAAACAGAGAAAGGACCCCGAAATGGCAGGTTTTGATATTGATGACAGAATTCCGAAAAGCAAAGAGGACTATGGGACAAGTATGGAAGACTGGCTTAGTGAGGAGATGAAGATTATGAAGCAGCAATTGACTGAGATGCAATAAGCTATGGAGCCTTTTAAGTCCAAGGTTGAGGAAATAGAGAAGAACTTGATGATTAAGGTAAATAATAGCAACATAGATGAGGAGCTCACTGCTAGAGTTAACACCATTGTGGAAGAAAATATGAGAGATATGAAAAAGCAAGTAATCCACAATGGGCACATGATACGTGTCATTCTCAAACATAGCAATGAAGGGCTTCAAGTCTCGGTTCAAAACCTGAAAGCGTTATATGCTTACCTGGAAAGGAGTTTTCCAAAAAATACAACAATTACCATTGATGAAAAGGCAGGAAGCTCGGGCCTAGGGTTAAGAACCCGTAGTGGTCTTAAAAGGAAAATCTCGGAGATCCCAAAAGAGATGATAGAGCTGAAGGAGTCCATTGACAAAATGGATGAAATGCAGAAGGAGGCAGAGGAAGCCTACCAAAGAATGATGTAGTGTCTTTTTAGTTCTGGAAATTCTACTGGAAGTTGTGCTTGAAATTGTGCTAGAAACTGTGCATTTTTTTGGCAGTTCTTTTCTTTCCTATTTTGGGCTTGGGTGTTTGTTGGGGTCTTGACTTTTGCTCGTTGTAGGCTTTCTATGTTTGTATTGGGCTTATGATGCTTATCTCTAGTAGTACTTTGTAAAAGGTTTCGGGTTCCTTTCAAAACCTGTATTTACCTTAATAAAAACAATAATACCTAGGGGGAGAGAACGGGGGAGAGAGAGAGAGACAGAGAGAGAGAGAGAGAGAGAGAGAGAGAGAGAGAGAGAGATTATAAAAATGAAATTTATAATAGTAATTAAACCCTAAAATAAATATTGAAAATAACATGAAAACAAAAAAGTTAAAAATTGAAACTTTAGAAGGAAAACAAAATTTGAGCACGAGATTTCAGATATTTGATAATATCAGATATCTGATATTATGTGAGGAACCTCCTTACAGCAATATGGTGAGAATGCATGAAATCACAGAATATAGAGCAATAGCAGAATGCAAAATAAATCTATTGATCGTGGGCCACTTCGAGGGGGTAACCTCCTTTGAGCAAGCTCAATACAATAAATTCGTCGGTATCCAGCAAAGGCCTCAATCTACTCTTATATACTAAGTACGATCTAGAAAAGTAA
>MU227587.1:2724200-2738123 GCA_018584345.1 Thuja plicata | reverse complement strand
ATGCAAAATGAATCTATTGATCGTGGGCCACTTCGAGGGGGTAACCTCCTTTGAGCAAGCTCAATACAATAAATTCGTCGGTATCCAGCAAAGGCCTCAATCTACTCTTATATACTAAGTACGATCTAGAAAAGTAATACTACCTATGCATGTGGGATAATAAAATATACTCACGGGACGACTTACAAAGCATATGCGTCCAACAACACTACACTAACCAAATAAACAGAAGGAACACACAGGTTCCTAACATATTATCAGATATTCGATTTGTCTGACTGGCATCCAAAAGAAAATAATTGTTCTCTGGGTCCCTTAATCTGAGAACCACATTTTTTGCAGAGAATTTTACGGGATTAGAGCCGTGGAAGACAAAAAAACAACTTTTTCCACCCTTTTTGTTGGAAATTTCTCTATTATCAAAGGTTTTGCATTACCTTTTTGATCTCACCATGGGGAGTTGTAGTCATTGAAAGCATAAACGAAAGAGGAAGCTCACAAATGAAGAGATTGAAGTGTATAGAGAAATGGATAGGGTTGCTCATTGGAACAAGAGACAAGGTATGTTAAATATTAATGAATATGAGGGCATAGGCCTGCCCTTAAATACGGTTTCAAGTGAAGAAGAACATGAATTTGAAATGATTTATGACAATAATATTGAAAATGAGAATGTATGGATTGAAGATGAAAATGTAGGATTTGAAAATGAGCATGTAAATGTGGACAATGGAAGTGTGGACAATGGCAATGCCAATCCACTAATTGAATATGAAAGAATTCACAATGATAATGGTGCACAAGAACCAAATCAACGTTACACATCTGCAAATTATATGAGAAATGAAGTCCCTTGGGAGGAAGAAAAATAAACTCCAAATTTGAGACCTTCAAGAACAACAAAACGGTTACATGAAATTTATGAGAACATAATGAGCAATTTCGATGGCAAGATATCAGAAAGAACCGTTCGGTTGTGGGCTTCAAACAATTTTGATCATTTTTTAGCCACAAGACATTGGTCGAGCAATGTCAAATGTTTGTGCAATTGTTAAAGATGCATAAGATGAGACTTATACTAGTCAAATTGAAGATTAGTGTGAACAAGAAAAATGAGAGGAATTCTATTATTGTGAGAAGATTTTTAGTGCTCTCAATTCTACTAGGAAGACTACCAAGGAAAAATACAAGAGAGACGATAGGAGGGTTATTACAACCTCCTTAGTAACTCATCATTTGAGAAAGGCTCGTTTGATGAGAAAAACTTGTGTTGATTTGAACCTAAATCATAGAGCTTTGAATAGAGCACTTGCAAGAAGAGAAAGACTTGATGATCCTCTTTAAAAGGATACATGGGCTTATGGTGGGATACTTCCACATTGTGATAAGAAGCTTACCGATGGTGTGAAGGATCAAATTCAACTCTTTCGGCAATATAACTCAAGAGAGTCACCAAATGTGAAGGATGTCTTGAAGTTGAGAATTGACATTCGAGACCGCACCCTACAACCTAAACATTATTTGGAGGTGAGTCAAACTATGTTGTTCAAAAAAATTTGTGAGACACGTCCGTCATTGCAAATATCACAAAGAGATTTTGAAGCCTTCAAGCCTTTTTTTTGTGTACCTCTTAAGATTCAAAATACTTGTTGTTAAAAATATCATGTGGAGTTTTCAAAGCACCATGAACTATTACGATCTGTTCATTCAACTTTGCATACTAGTGAAATGTTGGAGGAGTGTGGTGCAAGTGTTCTTCCAAAATCATCAAGAGACTTGCTAGATCATTTTTTATGTCCTAGAGATGATGGATGCATCTTTTATAGACAAGATTTATTAAATGAAAAGTTCTCAGAGTGTGGTGGGTTAGTGAAGTTTCTTTCATGTTTTCATGATGGTTGCGAACATGATTTTGGAAAGACAATTGTCCAAAAAAAGGTATATAAAATGATTAAGTATACATTGAAAAGTGGAGGTGAAGGCTCTAGATGTGAGTTGGTTATAAAATAATGCAATGTAGCTAATTTTATTTCCAATTTCAAGACGAATCTATTTTACAAGTATGCAAGGCATAGTCACAGGTCTCTATGGTTGGATCAACAATTTAGGATGTGTAAGGACACTTTCCCGATTGGCACTATTATATCGGTCATTGACTTTGCAGAGAACTATACATTGCAGCCCCAAAATGAGTCGCAAGCTCAATATTATAATTCTATTCAAGTTTCTATTTTTGTGCACATAACTTATAGACATTCCCCTAATAGTACAAAAGATGACTGGAAGATAATCAAAGAAGACGATTTTTATATGAGCGATGACAGATCTCACTCTCACGAGTATGTCCAAAATTGGTTTGAGAATTATTTTGAGTGGGTGCTGGAAAATGATATTTCTATGGATATACATCTCATTTGGTTAGATAAGTGTACAGGTCAATTAAAAAATGCTCATATTTTCTATTGGTTGTGTAGAATGCATGTAGAGAGAGGTGTACCTCATATTTAGAGTTTTTTTGAGGCCAGAAATGGAAAAGGGTAGCATGATGGACTAGGTGCATGTGTAAAGAGAGCTCTAATTAAGGAGAAATTGAGGAATTGAGGTGAAGAACTCCTTGATGCTCATAATATTGTTGATTGGTGTTCTTCAACATTGTCACAGGGGGGACTTTTGATTCAGTAGTGTGCAGATTCTTTTGGTTGGTTGAGTTGGGTACAATAGGAGATAGGTTGGATTGTCAAACGGTGAAAGATTCTTCAAAAATGCATTCATTTCGAAGCTCATATGCTAGTACATGGAACATTTTGACAAAAGAGTTGGCTTGTTTTGGTCTGAGGTGTCTTTAGTGTGATTGGGATCATTGTGAGTCAAGTGAGTGGGTTGATACGTGGGTTCCACATTATCTAACTCATTTATCTATCACACTCTCTGTAATAAATGATGACATGGATTGCTCACTTGACTACGACCATCTTTTAGATCTTCTATAGCTAGGACATTTTTTTGCATTGGTTTCACCATAGGGAATGATGAGAGATCAGATTACTGGTTAGCACATTGTGTACGAGGAAAGAATAATATTGCACAATCGACGACAAATGATGATATATTCACATATCCAATAGGTTCATATGTTGTTGTGGGAACATGCTTGCGCACATATATGATTAAAAATAATGGAATTCTTGCATTTGAAGACTATGAGAAGCACAAAACCATTCTCATGTATTCACACCTTGTTATAGCAGCCAATGTTAAGTTTTTGAAACATCAAGGAAAACCAAGGACAAAATAACTTTGGACTATTAGTATTGTTGATCATGAAGCAATATTGAATACCCTCAAGCAGAGAGATGACCCTTCAGGAACACTTTAGTAGGTAAGTGCAGTGCACTACAAGGTTTTCCATGTTCATTACGCTTAGTTATGGCTAGTCATGTTCTTTGGTTTGTTTAGTTACTTATGCATTCATAATTTTTTTTCAACCTATAAACTTCTTGTTTTCTCTATTAACTTTTCTTGTGCCTTCAGAGTGCAGGGATTGGAATGTAGATGTCATCAAGTACCATTTGTTAAACTTATATAATTTAGGAGCAGAAATGACACACTTATTTTTTATTTATAGTTGTGTATCTAAGATTTTTAGTAATTTTGTATCTTGGACTTTTGATAGCATTGATATATTTATTCATAATATGGTTGTATCAATGATATACAATGTATTTGTATGAAAGGTGGTGTGTATAGTCAAGCTTGTATAATGATGAAATACATGCAAGAATGCAAATATTTGACTTGGTTAAAAAAATTGTGATATGGCCAAACATTTGATTTTCATGCATTACAATTCAATTTTAATATATTTCAATTGTAATATAGATTTCATTAGATTTATGTTTATCCCATTATGTAATCATTTTACCTATTAAGCCCTATTACCCAAGGGTGGGTCAAAGTGGTCAAAATGGTCAATTAAGGTTGACCTAGCATAAGAATGATGTATTTAGTTCATCTAAGTTACATTGGTCATGTTTGCAAAGTTATAAGTATTATTGACGTAAAAGTGCCAAAATTTGTATTGTTGCTCAGCTGAAAGATGCATCGAAAGTTGCTCAATGGTGCATCTTTCAAACCATTAATTTTGGGACCAAACCATCATCTCCATCGGCTCTGGTTGGTCAGGTAAACGCTAGTGGATACCTTTTCTTATCTTGCGTAGCATCAAGAAGGTTTCAGGGCATGTCAGACCGAAGTGTTCCCAAGTTGCACTAAGAAATATTGGGAAGCGATTATCTCAAACCTCGTGAGGGATATCAGAGATCTATGAAGTACACAAGGACCATCTTGGTAAGGCCTACAAGCATGTAGCTCAGTTGTGGGATATTCCACTTGGATTATATTTGGTGACCCGGTCTTGGTTGGTGCAAAAAGTTGCATTGTTTCTCAATTGAAAGTTTCTCAATGGTGCATCTTTCAAACCATTCGTCATGGGACCAAACTATTAGCTCTATCAGCTCTGTTTGGCTGGGTAAACACTAGTGGACACATTTTTTTTCTCGTGTAGCATAAAGAACATTCCGACGCATGTCAGACCGATGTGTTCCCAAGGTGCACTAATCCAAATTGGGCAGTGATTTTTGGAGAGCGATATCTCACCTCGTGAGAGATATTAGAGATCTATGAAGTGCACAAGGACCATCTTGGGAAGGCCTACAAGCATGTAGATTAGTACTAGGATATTCCACTTGGATTCCATTTGGCGACTTGATCTCGGTTGGTGCAAAAAGTTGCATTGTTGCTCAGTTGAAAGTTTATCAATGGTGCATCTTTCAAACCATTCATCATGGGACCAAACCATCATCTCCGTTGGCTCTAGTTGGTTGGGTAAACACTAGTGGAGACCTTTTTTTTCTCGTGTAGCATCATGAAGGTTCTAACACATGTCAAATCAAAGTGTTCCCAAGGTGAACTAAGACAATAATTTTTGGAGACCGATATCTCAGACCTCGTGAGGGATTAGAGATCTGTAAAGTGCACAAGGACTGTCTTGGTAAGGCCTACAAGTACATTGATTAGATGTGGGATATTCCACTTGGATCCCATTTGGCGACCCGATATGTTGGTGTAAAAAGTTGCATTGTTTCTTAGTTGAAAGTTTCTCAATGGTGCATCTTTAAAATCATTGATCATGGGGCCAAACTGTCATCTCCATTGGCTTCGGTTGGTCCAATAAATGCTAGTGGAGACCTTTTTTCTCTCACGTAGCATTAAGAACGTTCTGACACATGTCGAACTGAAGTGTTCCCAAGGTGCACTAAGCCAAGTTGGGAAACAATTTTTGGAGAGAGATATCTCAGACCTCATGAGAGATATCAGAGATTCATGAAATGAACAAGGGTCATCTTGGGAAGGCTTAAAAGTGTTTAGCTCAGTTCTGGGATATTCCACTTGGATTCCATTTGGCGAGCCGATCTCGGTTGGTAAAAAAAGTTGCATTGTTGTTAGTTGAAAGTTTCTGAATGGTGCATCTTTCAAACCCTTCGTTGTGGGACCGAACCACCAGCTCCATCGACTCCAGCTGGCCAGGTAAACGCTAGTGGAGACCTTCTTTTTCTCGCGTAGCATAAAGAAGGTTCTGGTGCATGTTGGACTGAAGTGTTCCCAAGGTGCACTAATCCAAATTGGGTAGCGATCTTTTGTAGAGCAATATCTCAGACCTTGTGAGGGATATCATAGATTTTTGAAGTGCACAAGGACCATCTTGGGAAGGCCTACAAGCATGTAGCTCAACTCTAGGATATTCCACTGGGATTCCATTCGGTGACCCAATCTTGGTTGGTGCAAAAATTTACATTGTTTCTTAGTTGAAAGTTGCTCAATGGTGCATCTTTCAAACTGTTCATCCTAGGACAAAAATTTTTGTTTTGTGAGCTCAAATTGGCCAGGTGAACCCCACTTACAACCCCATTTTGCTCACGAAGATGTGAAGGACTTCAGCGACCACCCCATATCGAAGTGTCCCCAAGGTTTATTATTCCTATTATCCCAATTTTGGTTACTGATGTAGACCAACCTAGAACACCAATCAACTCATATGATCCAACTAATCCATCTATCCATTCATCATAGGAACAACTCAATAGAGGCAAAACAAGATGTCTAAACTTCTATGACTCTCACCTTACTGCAGTAACCTCATGACAGTCAGAGGTGTATGATATTTAACATCATGAATTGTCCCTCAAACTTATTTTCCTCTTGTATTAGACCATCTGATGGCATTTATAATGTTTTCTTGTTCATTTCTTAATATTTTTAGATCCAATTGGGTGATTGTCCTGTGATAGCGTTGTCTTTCCTTTTGATTGGAGGAATGCAATAAGGGATCCATCCACTTTCTATAGTCTCTATGGAATGGGAATGGATCTAGGGGTTTTATAATATGTTATTAACATTAAATATACAGGATCAATTGGAATTTGCAAGGTGATCACCAACTAAGATGAAGTTGTAGGTTTGTGGGTGCATAGAAAGTAAGCCATGACTATAGCAACCAAGGATTGGGTTTCATAAGGGTATTTTTTAATGTTGGAATTTGTTTTTACATGTCAAGTACATGGTTTAGGATCAAATACTTGGGTCTAGAAGTGATTTTTGGCTTCGATTTAAGAAAGCCCTAGTTGTAGGCTTGAATTGGTGAGGGTCTTGTAGTTTGGGTGTTTTTAGGGATTTTTGGCCAAAAAAAGTCCATAATCCTTACATTTGAGACATATCTAAATAATTTTGAAAAGCACAGAGTCTGGGAGTAAGTACTTTATATAGTTTCTTTGTAAAGTGGGTCAATTAGGCCTAGGAAGGAAGGTTGGAGCATTAGTATTTAGGGTTGATGATCCAAAAAAAAAACACCTAATTTTAATATATGTTAAGGGGGGTCCAAAAGGGAATTTTAATCTACCATTACATTTTCAGGTGTTTTTGGAAGTTTGGGCAAAAATTCCAAAAATTAGGGAAAATAGGGTTATTAGGTCTACTAGTCCTATTTAGGCTTAAGAGCAGATTGGGGTGTCAGATCCATTGTAGGGGATTGAGAACACTTGGAGAAAGTGTCGAATGATGTTGGAAGTTTATTCAAGGTGCTAGAGGTAGTGGGTAGGTCTTTTCATTAATTTTATGCAATTGGAGCCTATGGTGCATTTGGGGGTTCCTAGGGTCATTTGCTTTATCTTTTGAATCATAGACCTCTTAAATAACTTAATAGCTATCAAACCAATAGCCTCTACATCATTAGGGTATGAAAATTTGGATTCTATTATCCCAGTTGTGGTCTATTACGCTTATTAGCCTATTACTTTGGTTGGACAAAATATTTTGAGGGTAGTTGCTTTGGAAAAGATTAGGTCTATTACACATGACAACGCATGACAAAGATATAATATGGAAATAAATTTCCATACATACAATGCATGAAAAAGATGTAGTATGTAAATAATACATACATACAACACATGAGAAAGATATAATAGGGAAATAATACATACATACAACACATGGAAAAGATATAATATGGAAATGATACATACATACAACACATGAAAAAGATAAAATAACCAGAAATGAACACACACACACACAGATATATATGAAATTTTTTTGTGCAAAATGTGGCACATGTCATCTCAAAATCTGTACAAAATAAACATATCTAGATAGATTGTGGCATCCACTATCTCAAAATGTGCCATATGGCATCTCAAAATAAGAAACAAATAGTACACATGTTTCTAGGACATCCTATTCTACTGGTGGATCATCAAAATGGAGCCTCTTCGAAGTATTGTTTGGCTCTAATGGATCTTGCATGAACACAAAAGTGAAACCCTAAGTTAGATTACTTAATTTATATGGTTTCTACAAATCAAAAATAAAATAAAAGAAAAGAGTACAGGTAGAATCTCACAAGTGCCTTCCTTTTCTTCAAGACATGAATTTTTTTCCTCGAAAAGTATTGATGAATTTCTAGCTAATGAAAAGAATATCGAGGATTGTCTTAATGATAAATCTAAAAGATTTGAATTTATCAATGGGAATTGTAATGAAAAACTCTTGGAAGGAGAAATAAAGAAATGTTCACTTTTTGAATCTCTCTCTTTGAAAGGCATGTCTTCAAAAATTGCATCATGTGAGACACAAAACTACGATGTAGAAGATGACGTGAAGAATGTCCATTCATATTCCGATAGTGTTTGTGTTTCAAGTGGTTGTGGGAAACTTTCAGATGATGAGGAAGTTTATTCAAATTCTATAAATATTTCTTATGCTTGTATTTCTATGGAAAGTTTCTCGGCTATCTGTGAAGAGCCAGATTTAATTTTGGTACTAGCACACAAATTCCCTCATAAAAAACTATATGAAGGCTGCCCAATTACTTGATCAATTTGTCTCAATCATCAACATAGTCAAATTAGAGGTGCTAAAGAAGTCGATAGAAAACCAAAAATTAACACACAGGAAGATTAAAATATCTACAATGAGAAGTGGCTTTTCGGCTGGGAGTATGTTTATAGGTTATTGTTGAATGCTATCAGTCTAAAACTCAACATTGAGGAGTTCTCTAGGTGGCCATTGTTCTTAAGAAAATTTTCTGGTCACATTCCATTTCTCTAAGAGGGCTCATATTTTTCCCAGCTTGTGGATGCTTTTGCGTAATTTATCTAGGGCTTTCTTGAGGTAAGGGGCTTCTTTCCCTATTCCTTTGTAAATAAAATTTTGGCTTGTTATAGGATGCATAAATTTTTGTCTTGTTAGTTTTCATCTCTTTCCCTATTCCCCTATACCCACTTGCAAAGCAACTCCCTGTGCTCATGCTTCTTGACTCGGTTGCCCAATGGACTAGACATTGATAATTGCCAAAGATTTTGGGGTTCTCTACTTTTACAAGAAAAAACATCCCCAGTCAGAGCCAGTTATTTTCAAACTTTTGACCCCTTTTAAAATTTTTAAAAAAATTCATCACCCTCCTATGGTCACCAGGTTACCATTTTAAAAAGAAAGCTTTGAAGTCTTACTTGAAGCACCAATTCCTTCAAAAAATTGACAAGCACCAATTCTTTCAAAATCCTAATAATTTCATTTTAATGTTACAAATTTCGTCAGGTTTGTATGTTGTTCTCAAATGTCAACACAGTGGTGGAATTTTTAGATCTCTGACAATATTACACATCCTACCTAAATCTTGATTGTGCATGGATCATCAAAGTTAAAAAAGGGGCTTGTTCAGACATGAGAATAGATATCTGCAAAACCCTACAAATAGTGAGGAACACTAAATCCTGAAAGCACATAAATCATCAGGTCCTGAAAGGTTTCTCTCTACAACATGATTTCCTAATTTTGAAAAGGTGGTGGGAGAAGTTAATTTAGTAGATTATCGATTGATGAATGATGAAAAGACTTATTACCATGGTAGCTCCTTTGTTCGGGAAAAGAACATTTGAAGTGCGCACTCATCGGAAAGTGAAAGGGGGAAATGCAATTCCCAAAATACGAAAAATGGAAACTCATGAAGATTGGTCTCTAGCATTTGCAAAATGGAAGATGGGCTTCGAAAAAATTTCATCATAGCAGCTCCATAGGTGGATTTTGAAGGTATGTGGTGTGAAGCAATTCAACGTCGCATACTTGGAAAGTGGTTTCTCATGTTTGGTCAAGTCAGTCTTCATCCTTTTAGTCCTAATTCTTGTTGGGATTCGACATATTGGTGGCGAGTTTGAACTTCAAAGAAATGCTAAGTACTCTTGCAAAGAATTGATGCTCGAGATACTAGAGTGATCGGGAATGGAAGCATAGTAAGTGAATTCTTGAATTGGGAATGGAAAGATAGTAAGGGAATTCCCGAATTGGGAATGGAATCATAGTAAGGGAATTCCTGATATTCTGAAGGGAAGGTCAAGACCCACACATTTTGAAATTATAGTTATTCCGAAGAAGATAGAGGAAGAAAAAACATAAGGATTTGATTGATAGATGATAACATACCTACAACATCATCAAAATTATTTGGTTAGAAGGAAAACATACGGAGCACAACAAATCATCATAAAATGGAAGGAGGAAGTGAAATTCTTGGAACTCAAAAGAATGGAACCTGTGGATAGTTGCCACAGGTTGGCAGTTAGTCGCCAAGTCACAACGGTTTGAGGTGGTTGGCAGTAATGATTAGAGAGTTGGAGACTAAGCCGCTAACAACTATTTGCTAGGTCACGACGGTTGATGAATGTGAAAGAAAATTTTAGAGAGTTGGAGACTATGTTGTTAATAGCTAGTCGCTATGTAATGGGTGTTAGTGAAAATGAGCTTTTGAAGCTAAGAGTTTGTGATAACCTGCCATGTATCCAAATGAATTTTTGGAAACCACCAGAGCATAAAATATCTTATATTGACATCAGTCATGAGACTGTTTAGTTAATTTTCAATAATTTTTATTGTAACCGTCATGGAAGATGAAGGGAATATTTATATCTCTATGGAACATTTTATGAAGGATCAAGAATCTTTGGCCAGATTTCCCCTTGTTGCGACAACTGAGTGAGACTCAAAGTTGGAATCATGACTGCTTCTTATTAAAATTTTATTATTATCATTTACTGTGGGATGGGTGAATATCAGATGATTCAATAAATTAGTCATTGATGTCAACTGTGTTTTGAATATGTGATTATAAGGTGATCTGAGATTCATTATTTATTGTTTTCTTCTATTGTATTTATGATTTTCAACATGTTTATATCTCTTGTGGGTACACTGCATGTGTAATCGTCATGGTCATGGAGGTGCATTTGCACAAGTAATTATAGTGATTCCACTATGCTTTGGTTTTCATGGTCATGGGGATTAATGCACAACAATAGATTTTACATTTTACTATTTGATTTTATGTTTGTTCATGGATGTTTCATGGTGATGTGCATTCATTAGAAGCCTATCCTGCTCTTTGGTCAAGAGCATACTCTTTCATATTCAGAAAATACCAAAAACATATTCATTGAATATTTTTCACATGGAGTTGTACCTAAAATATTCAGAGATCAAACTGTTACCATGTGTTTCAATTTGTTCAACTGATTGTTGATAGTGAGGCCTTTTATGAGGGTTTGCGTCAATATTATAAAAGGGCCAATTTGTTAACTAACACCTCACCAGGGAAAACTTAATTTAGTGGTGAATATTCACCATTTGGTGAATGTCTCATGTCCGCAACCCGATATTTGGTGAATATTTTGTGTATATTAGATTTTCCATGTCGCCCAAACTTTATAAATATTGGGTCAAATGCCCAGGCACATCACCCATTAGTTTATGTATTTTAATCCTTTTCTTTCACAATATCGCCAATCAAATTAATTGTTGGACACTATAAATTAAAAAATTTTGCCTATAATTTCCAAAGATTGTCGTAATTGACAACCATATTTGCCAATGTGTGGTCGATATTTAAGGTTAGGGTATAGGTTACATGACATGTGTCTCTATTCCAGATACTTTCAATAAAAATTTATGACTTTTAAATCTTTGTCCCGAAATAGATTTGACATGTGTCTCTATTCCAGAGACTTTTGGAGGAATCTTTGTATCCTTTTAAACCTTGGGCTGAAATAGAATTCTTGCCTTTGATCTGGGATCATCCAACGGTTATAAAAAGTAGGATTAGTTCCTGTTAGTCTTAGGGGCACTGCCTATCACCGCGATGTTTTTCAACAATGAAAGATTTGCCAAGATTTTTGTAACCCAATTTTTTTACATTCTGTGCATTTTGGCCCTTGTCTGTGTTTTCCCGCCAAAAAATGGCTTGATCCTTTTAAAAAGCTCTCATTCTTGGCTCATCGCACAATCGTGGTGATTTTATGTCCAAGTCATTAAGTTGCGCGAGTGCACGACGAGCTGCCAATCGCGGTCGTCGCTCAGTCGCGACCTACTCTTGCATAGGTTCAAAAGACCCCCGAGTGCGCGACGAGCTAAAGAAATGAGTTATCGCTCAGTCGCGAGTTGCTTCTAAGTTTTCATGTTGGGGCCGCGAGTAGGCGACGAGCTGAAAGAGGAAAGTGGTCGCGCAGTCGCCGAGCAGTTCAGATGAAGTAAAAATGGCCCGCGAGTGAGCGACGAGCTCAACGGGAGATGCTGTCGCGCAGTCACGCTGGCATTTTTCAAAAAGTTTAAGAATAGGCAGTTCGCGAGTTCGCGACGAGCAAGAATAGGGACTCATCGCTCGGTCACCGAGAAATGCACATGAAGGGGAAACAGGTTGCGACTGCGCGATCGAAAAGGATAGCTGCTCGTCGCGTACTCGCCGAGCAGAAAAGGTAAAGTGAAAGGTGTCTGCGACCAAGCGACCAAAGGATGTAATGAGCTCATCGCTCAGTCACTACAGTTATCACATAAAAGGAAAAGAGGCTACGGGTGTGCGACGAGCTGGAGGGTAATGTCGTCGCGTACTCGCCGAGCATTAAAACAAAGGAAGGGGTTGCTTGCGACTGCGCGACCAAAGAAAGGAAGAGCTCGTCGCTCAGCCGTCAATGTTTCAAGGACATCAGAGATCAGCTCGCGACTGAGCGATTGACAAAAGAAAAGGCCTCGTCGCGCAGTCTTCGAGCAATCAAATAAAAGAAGAAATGGCTCGCGAGTGCACGACCAAATGAAGAGTAAGTGTTGTCGCGCACTCGCTGAGTAATGAAGATAAAGGACGGGCACCCTGCGAGTGCGCGACTGAAGAAAATAAAGATGATGTCGCCCAGTCGCCGAGCAGTTCAGATAAAGTAAAAGGAGCTAGCGACTGTGCGACCAAAGGAAGGGGCAGCTCATCGCTCACTCGCCGAGTAAAAAGGTGAATGGAAAGAAAGCTCGCGACTGTGCGATCAATAAAGGATGGTTGCTCGTCACTCAGTCGTCAATTTTTCAAGGAAAACGGAGATCAGCTCGCGACTGAGCGATTAATGAAGGGATGGAGCTCGTCGCTTAGTCGCTCAAAATCCTGAGGGAAGAGAGTATGGCTCGCGATTGTGCGATGATGATGCGGATGAGATCGTCGGTGCTCAGAGGGATTTCCAGAATAATTCAGAGGTGTGGAAGGATACAGAGCCCACGTAGAAGTTATTGCCCACAGATGCAGTTGGCAAGAAGTATGGTCATGATCGAGGAACTCATTGATGAGTGATTGAGTGGCGGCCGTCAGGGGTCATTCCTTGTCCTGGACAGATACGATTAGTTGGTAAGCATTCATGACAGGGCCTTTCTTGCAGAGTTGAATTGATGAGTCCAGGTTGCTTGTTCGACAGGCATGGTCAAGTACAGGGATGGGCACGGAGGTCTGATCTGATCGATTCATCAGCATGGCACATTTATGACCAGATCAGATTTTTGTCCTAGGGTCAATTATTCTATTGAAAATTTGTAACCCCTAGTTAGGTTTTGAGACTCCTGCCTGCGTGCAGTTGAGGGGGGTATTTAAAAGTTTTTGAGAGCTTTAGTGCTCAGATTTGGCAATTGTAAAGAGTTTTTCTCTCAGAGACCAGTTCGTGGCAATATTTGTGCCCTTGTGGTTTCCTGCATTTGTATTTCCCATTGATGCTTAAGACATTCTTGAAGTACTTGTGATATCTGTTCTATCCCTGTCTTCACTGTCTTGATCATCTCTTATTGGATCAAAGTTTATGAATGCTGATTAATGGATATTGGGGTTCCTAGTTCCTCTCATTTTTTGTAATTCTGTGTGTTATTGTGTCTGATCTGATTTAGATGTTTTATGGGTATACTTCAGCCCCTAGCAGTCTTGTCTCATTCCTACACCTAGTTACAGAGAAGGATGTCTGCTTGCAGGTCATAGTTTGTGTCTTTTGTCCAGACTCTCCTATGAAATACTGATGCAAGCCT
>MU227587.1:2702216-2715803 GCA_018584345.1 Thuja plicata | reverse complement strand
AAGACATTCTTGAAGTACTTGTGATATCTGTTCTATCCCTGTCTTCACTGTCTTGATCATCTCTTATTGGATCAAAGTTTATGAATGTTGATTAATGGATATTGGGGTTCCTAGTTCCTCTCATTTTTTGTAATTCTGTGTGTTATTGTGTCTGATCTGATTTAGATGTTTTGTGGGTATACTTCATCCCCTAGCAGTCTTGTCTCATTCCTACACCTAGTTACAGAGAAGGATGTCTGCTTGTAGGTCATAGTTTGTGTCTTTTGTCCAGACTCTCCTATGAAATACTGATGCAAGCCTATCTAGTGAGTTGTGACTTATTAGACCTGTTTCCTCCATTGGTTCCATTCCTCTATACTGAGATCCAAGCCCTAATTTCGGTGCATCACCTAGTAGGTAGTTTGCTTTCAGTCATTTCCTTTTATGCAATCCTTCTATCCCTTTCCCTCAAAAGATTTACTTTCCTGTCAAGAAGCAAATTAAGGTGATTATCCAAGAGGAACCAGCCTAGAACCTGGAGTTCTCATCTCGGTTAGCATAAGGTCCCACAACCTTGAGATGATTCCCATGTTATATTGGATTATCAAGACCAAGAGAGCTTGAGATCAGAGGCGCAAATTCAGTGTATAACAATTTTATAGAATTTTCATATAATTGAAATAAATTGCCAGTACAACTAATATTTTTTCCTTTCAAATTAAAAAATTTCGCCAACAATATTAATTTCCCCTCCCCAAATAATGTAGGATTCACCAGTATTTTACACCTTTTCCCAAGAGGGGGTTTCTTAAATTTTTCCCTACACCTCACATCATTTAGGTTGGTTTATAAATAGTATTAAGGCATTGGAGAGTTTGATCCAGGATCTCAATAACCATGAAAGGAATTTTTATAGAATGAGTTGATAAATTACACACTTGGTGTTATCAATTAAGGGAAAACATCAATAACACTTCGGGTATGGAAACCTAAGTGTAGGCTCTTTGAGAGTCATTTTGAGGAGAACTATGCGTAACTTTGACCTGTTTGGAAGAGAGAACATGGGTGACACTTCGGTGAAGGATACCCATGTGACCTTAGGTCCATAGGGGAGGGTGTAGGAGGGATAACTCTAGGTATTTGGGTTATTTCTTATTTAACCTTTCCTCTATAGTAGGATTTAGTTGAGGTTGAAATGGGTAACAATGACTATGAAGAGTTTTAAGAAAACCTAATAAGTTATATTTCATACATAATGTGCTTGAATAGAAAGACTATGGAAAAGAATTGGGTTGACTATTTTATAGTCAGTATCTACTTAATAGTACATGTTGATTCAAGGCCATAATGTGTTGGTTCCATGTAATTGTTATGTGTTTGAGATATTTATTCCCGGTCTTATAAGAACTTGTGTAGGTACTCCTCAATCATTCATTTGTGATCTACTTCTTTTGCATTAGGAACCTATCTTCTAGTTACAATGCTAAGCCAAGTACAAGTACTAACTTTTATGACAACGAATAAAGTTAGGACCCTACAAGGTAATAGGTAGAAGGTGTATTCCTCTAGCACATACAGACTAGTCCTCTCTATATGAGTTGATCACTGAAGGATAATCCTATGACTCACTTAAGATAAGCATATCCACTTGATATTGGTTATAGTCAAGTAGTACATTATGTTAGTATATTGTAAGTCATACCTCCTAGCTAGTGGATGGTTACCCCTAGTTGCATGCATGCAAGGGATACCCACGTTGATCTCAAGAATTATACTAATTCCTCTAGGAGTATGTGGGCTTGGGGGCCAATTTCATACCGACGATGGGTATCCTCATTGCTTATCTTGCTTATGGACTACAGGGAAGATAAATTCTAATGAAGAATAGGTAGATGATAATTTGACGTGGAAATTATATACTTCACCCAATTGGGTCAAGGATGGGCCCCTGGTTTAGTATGGGATGCACCAAATCCTCTTCCCAAGTATCCAATGGTGCAAAAGAAGTTAGGGAAAGGAATGGGACCCGTGGTGTAGTCTACAATGAATCAAGATTCCCTCTCTCTAGGATGTACTATGGACAAGGGATGGTTATCCATTAGGTGTGAGTCAGTCACAGTGTTATTCACAATGCTTGCATGAGTCAATTGATAACACCTATGTGATCCATTTACGAGCTAGTCACTTTTGTCTTTATGATGTATGTTGGATCTACTGATAGTGTATGTGATGTATGGATAAGCTAGTCATCTTTTTTACATATGATGTGTATGATATAATCCTTTGTATATGTGGTGTGTGCTCAAGATAATCATTGGGTGCATGGTTTGTGATCTAACTCTTGTGTGTATGTGTAAGTTGGTAAAACTAATAATTGATAATGATGGGTATGATGGATAGGACCAATTTAATGGAATCTCTTAATTAATCTTCATGGTTAAAGAGAGATCAAAGATCCTGTCAAGAGGAGAGAGTGAGACCCCTCTAAGTGTGAACTATGAAGCCTTTGATTTCCTATGAGATGATAAATAAGCAGGGTCATCAAGAGTGAACCCTCAAGGCTTAGTAGTGTAGGGCACCCTCATGTGATCCATTTAATTGGTAGATATGGGTTAAGGTAATAAAGTTTTGGATCCAATAGGATCACCCATGATGTAATCAATAACCCACTTGTAAGGCTAATAGGCTCTATGGTGTTTTATAAACCTAGTGTCTTATTAGACCATGGGGTATATAAATGGTTGTCATAAGGTATTTAGGTGGTTTGGATATAATTTTAAGAATAAAATGTGTCTTGGAATGGCTTACAGGAGCCTACAAACATATTTGGGAGCATTAGGACATAAATTGTCAAAGCAACATTTAAAAGTTGCTCGAGAAGTTACAATTTGGAAACCAATGACCACGACCATTTGAAAAATAGTTTTATATGTTGTGAGAGGCCTATTTAGGTCCAATTAGATCATCCATGATAGAAGGTTTTTGATCTACGAAGTTTGGTGGAGATTTTGAATGAATAAAATTCTATTTTTTCTTAAAACTCTCTATTTTTTTGTAATGTACGATATGTTAATGATTAAAATTGATGAAAATCTGAATGATTCATATAGTTTTGTGTGTTATGGTCTTAATGCATCTAGTTTGATCCAATTTGGTGAAGGATAGAGCAAGTTGTGCGTCATTTAGTGAAACCATTCCAGGAAACCCTTGTTTCTGGGGTCTAGAGAAAGATGGAGCCTTAACATGCAATCCCACAGTAGGAAATCCATGAATCCTAGTGGAATGAAATTTAGGGAGGCAGACTTTAGGAATCCTGAAAGAAAGGGTCAGGGTGTATGGGTTGGTAGTTTCCCCACCAAGCCCTACGCTAAACAAGCCCATACATTTAGTCTAGAAATAAGGAGAACGAATGAGACAGTCATACCAGAGAGTGGCTCGAATCAATTGAATGGTGGAAATAGTGTGTATGGGGTTATAAGAACATTCCAATCCTTTTTTTTGGTTTTTTGAACCCATATCTAAGGAATTTCTTTGTAAATCAATCTTAATTAGGCCTATTAGGTTTGTGTCCATTTGTAAGTGTTTGGGGGTGCAAGTGTAGAGTAAAGACTCAATCTCTTAGATTTTGTCTAAGTCCTATAAAGGGTGTCTTAAACCATAAGTATTTCAATGGTTTCTTTGGAGAATTTTAGAGTTGTCCCTAAAAAATTGAGTGTTTAGGGCTACTAGCCAATGGGACAGTTTTGGTGCTTTGTGACCCCAACCTTTGAATGAAGTTCTCAAACTTGTTCATAGGATCAATGTGAGGTACTAAGAAGGAAAAAATCTAATCACTCACTAGAATTATGAGTTTCATGACTATATATGGTATATGCGATTAAGAATTTCAATTGAGGGTTGATTTAGGAGTTGTGTCAAAGGGTGAAGAATCAGTGATTTGGGATTGTCATTCTTCTAGTTGCCTACTCTGCTTCAGGTGCTATCAGAGCACTAGGAGTAACCTTAGGGAAAAGGATTTGGAAAATGGTGGATAGAACAAAAGGTGGAGATAGTGAGGAGATCCCTACAAGGATTACCAACATGGAGCTCACTAAGATAATGAAAGAGCACATGAAAGAGAGTAGGAAGACGCAAGCATAAATAGAGATATTGAAGGGAAAGGTAGATAGAAGGGATGGAGAAGACTCTAAAGGAGAAAAATATTAGGATGGAGAAGATACCCCTTTGTAGGCCAGAGAGAGTACCTGTAGATTAGAGACCCTTCATTGATGCCCTTGAGAGGGTAGAGAATAAGGAGAGCAAAACAAACCTACATGTATTCATTGGGAAGATGAATCCTGAGGAAGTTATGGATTGGTTAGAACCATTGGAGAATCAGTTTGAATGTGATGATGTGCCTGAGAACCAAAAAGTGAAGACTACCAAATCAAGGATGAAGGGCCCTGCCCTTAGTTCATGGAATTAATTACAAAATGAGAGAATGGAGGAAGGAAAGAATACTATCTCTTCTAGAAGAGGATGTTTGCAGTAGTAAAGAAGCAGTTTATGCCTGAAGATTATGAAGTGGTGATGCATCAAAATTTTCAAAATTTAAGACAAAGGGATTTGGATGTAGGTACATACATAGAGTAGTTTCATAGGATGACCCTTAGGGAAAGGGCACTTGAAAGTGTGAAGAAAAAGTTGGCAAGGCATCTGAATGGTCTCAAATACAATATTCAAGATGAACTCAGCCTCTTCAATCCTAAGACAATTCACAAGTCATTTCAAATGGCACTAAGGATTGAAGAAAAATAGAAGAGACAGGGAGACCAACATAATAGAGGTAGAGGAGGAAATTTTAGAGGAAGAGGTAGATTTGGTGGAAGGGTAACATCTCCTAAGCCACAAGGAGAGTCAAGTAACCAATATCAAGAAGGAGAATCAAGCCACAGAGGCAACTTCAGAGGAATATTTGGGGGTAGAGGACCAAATGTATTCATTGGAAGATGTTTCACATGCAATCAAGTTGGCCATCAGTCTACTAGATGTCCTAAGAAGAATCCATTTGGCTTGAGAGGAAGACAATCAGAGCATACAATAAAACTCAAGACATATAGATCTATAGAAAAAGGAGTGCCTAATGTTCAATAGGACCCTCTTGAAAGTGTCAATTACAAAGGAACCCCCACAGAGAAAATCATTATTTTAAACTTCATGCAAGGTAAGTGGAAAGGTATGTAAAGTTATTGTGGATTCGGGGTCAAATATTAATATTACATTAATATAAATCATTAATAAGCTTGAGTTGAAGAAGGTTCCTCACCCTTATCCTGAAAAAGTATCCTAGTTAAACAAAGAACAACAAGCCCTAATAAATGAACAAGTTTGGGTAGAGCTCCAAATAGGTGAATATAGGGACAAAATATTGTGTGATGTGACTGAGATGGATGCTTGTCATTTACTCCAAGGGATACCATGGTAGTATTATGTGAGTGCACAACATGATGGTAAGAAAAATGTTTACTCAATGACCAAGGATGGTGTGAGTTACACTATGACCCCACTCCCTGATGATGGTAAGGATAAACACATTGTGACTAGTATCATTTTGGTGGAGGAAAAGGAATTCATGAAGACCCTCAAAGAGAAGGATACTCCATGCTTTTACCTAGTAATGAAGCCCAAGGAAGTGGTGAAGAAAAAGTCTGGGAGGAGGATCCAAGTACGATTCTAAGTTATATTTGAAGAGTGTTTATCACTACATTAGGATAAGAGACATGGATGAGTGGAAGTCTGCTTTCAAAACTAATGAAGGACTCTATGAGTGGTCGGTTATGAAATTTGGCATTTCTAATGCCCCTATTGCATTCATGAGGCTCATGAATGAAGTCCTCAAACCTTTTATAAATCATTTTGCAGTAGTATATTTGGATGATATATTGATCTTTAGCAGAGATAAGGATGAACATCTAATGCATTTGGATTTTGTGTTGAAAAAGTTGAATGAAGGACAATTGAAGATAAATTTGGAAAGTGTGTTTTCTTGTAGGAAGAATTGGTGTTTCTTGGATTTGTGATCTCCAAGGGCAGTCTGAAGATGGATCCCTCCAAGGTGGAAGAAATACTCAGTTGGCCAACAACTAGAAATGCAAGTGAGGTAAAATTTTCCATGGTCTTACAAGCTTTTATAAGAAATTTATTAAGAACTTTAGTGGTGTATTTGCACCCATGATTGACACCATAAAAGAGGGTAGAAAATGTCAATTTTCTTGGACTAATGAGGCAGATAAGTCTTTTGAGTATTTGAAGAAAAGGATAGTAGACCAAACTATCTTGGTTATACCAAATTTCTATAAGCTTTTTACTATTGAATGTGATGAAAGAAACAAGGTTATAGGAGGAGTTTTGAGTCAATAGGACAGGCCTGTGGCCTTTTTCAGTGAAAAAATGAATGAAGAAAAACAAAAGTATTCAACATATGATCTAGAATTGTATGCCATGGTTTAGTCTTTGATAAAATGGAGACATTATTTATTTCCCAAGGAATTTGTAGTATACACTGACAATCATGCATTGAGTTTTTTGAATAGGCAAGATAAGTTGAACCATAGACACATCAAGTGGATGAAGTATCTACAAGCCTTCACTTTCACCATTAAGCATAAGAAAGGGGTAGCCAAAAAGGTGGTTGATGCTCTTAGCATGAGGATTTTGACATTGAAGGAAATCCAATAGGAAAACATAGGGATCAATTTAATGAAGGATATGTATCTAGAAGACGAAGACTTCAAAGAAGCCTATCAAGTATGCATGGAAATGGGAGACAAATATCATATAGAATTCTATGATTTTATTCTACAAGAGGGTCTACTTTTTAAAGGGAGTCAACTTTGCATTCCTAGAAGTTCTATGAGAGAAAAAAATTATAAAGGAAAAACATTATGGGTGTCTAGCAGGATATTATGGGATTGATAAAACATTTGAACTTGTTAGGAGATTCTAATTCTGGCCAAGGATGCAGACAGGCATCAACAAGTTTGTGGAAGAATGAATAATTTTTTAAAAAGCTAAAGGGATTAGTTCCAATGCAGGGTTGTACACTCCTTTTCCAATTCCAACTAAACCATGGGATTTAGTGAGCACAAACTTTGTATTAGGACTTCCATGGAAAAAACTGGGTCTTGACAATATTTATGTTGTGGTGGACAGATTCTCTAAGATGGCCCATTTTCTAGCTTGTAAAACTACCCATGATGCATCACACATTGCAAGAATTTCTTCAAGGAAGTAGTAAGACTTCATGGTTTTTCATTGTCTATCATTTCAAATAGAGATTCCAAGTTTATTGGACACTTTTGGATATCTCTTTCAAAGAGACTTGGTACAATTTTGCCTTTTTCTTCAACCTATCATCCTCAGTCAGATGGGAAAATAGAGGTTGTCAATAGGTCACTTGGGAGCCTATTAAGATGTATATCAAAAGAGCATGGAGAAAATTGGGAGTCTATCCTCCCTCAAGAAGAATTCTCTTACAATGACTTAGTGAATAGGAGCACTAGTCTGAGCCCATTTCAAATTTTCTATGAGACACACCCAAGAGGTGTATTGGAATTGAGAAATATGAAATATTTGGAGAGAAGAAGTGCATAGGTGGAAGATTTTGCAAAGGTGATGAGGGATATTAATCAACAAGTAAGAGATCAATTGACACATGCCACTGATAAGTACAAGAAAGAAATAGACAAGAAGAGGAGAGATTGGCAGTTTCAAGTGGGAGATATGGTGATGATTCATCTAAAAAAGGAGAGACTTCTAAAAGAGAAGTATACTAAGTTGATGATGAGGAAGATAGGACCATTAAAGATCCTCAAGAAGTGTGGAAAAAATGCATACAAAATAGATCTTCCACCAGATGTTGGTCTTTCTCCTTTTTTTAACATTTCTGACATTTATGCATATAAAGGTCTTGTTGGTGATGTTTGTGATACAAGTCCATCTGAGGAAAGCAGTGAAGATTTGGTGCATGATCTACTTACAAAATCCAAACCTGAGATGAGTGTTTCCTAGACAAGAGGGTAAGAAAGAAAACAAGGAGACATACCTACTATGAATATCTAATCAAATGGAAGCATCAACCCCTGGAAGATGCCACTTGGATGACTACTGGAGCCATTGAACAAATTGGAGTTAAAGTCTCAGGTTTTCCAACTCAAGGCACTTGAGTTTTTATGGCCCTTCGAGTATGGTGCAGGGAACCTTCATGTGATCTAGTTACTTGGTAGATAGGAGTTAAGGGAATAAAGGGTTGGATCCAATAGGATGACCCATGATGTACTCAATAACCCATTTGTAAGGCTAATAGGCTCTATGGTGTTTTATAAACCTAGTGTCCTATTAGACCGTGGGGTATATAAAAGGTTTTCATAAGGTCTTTAGGTGGGTTGGATATATTTTTAAGCATAAAATATGTCTTGGAATGGATTACAAGAGCCTACAAACATATTTGGGAGCTTTAGGACATAAATTGTCAAAATGCACAAAAAGATGTAAAAGTTGTCAAAGCAACATTTAAAAGTTGCTCGAGAAGTTGCAATTTGGCAACCAATGGCCACAACCATTTGAAAAAATTGTAGTCATTGAGAGAGGTGTATTTAGGTCCAATTAGATCATCCATGACAGAAGGATGTTGATCTACGAAGTTTGGTGGAGATTTTGAATGAATAAAACTTTGATTTTTCTTAAAACTCTCTGATTTTTCGTACCGTACGATTTGTTGGTGATTGAAATTGATGAAACTCTAAAGGATTCATATAGTTTTGTGTGTTGTGGTCTTAATGCATCTGGTTTGATCCAATTTGGTGAAGGATAGAGCAAGTAGTGCACCATTTGGTGAAACCAATCCAGGAAACCCTTGTTTATAGGGTCTAGAGAAAGATGGAGCCCTAACCTACAATCCCGCCATAGGAAATCCATGAATCCTAGTGGAATAAAAGTTAGGGAGGTATAATTTAGGAATCCTAAAGGGAAGGATCAGGGTGTATGAGTTGGTAGTTTTCCCACCAAGCCCTAGGCTAAATAAGCCCATGTGTTTAGTCTAGAAATAAGAACATATGAGACAGTCATACCAGGGAGTGACTAGAATCAATTGAATGGTGGAAACAATGTGTATGGGATTAGAAGAACATATCCAAACCTTTTTTTTGGTTTTGTGAACCCATTTCTAAGGACTTGCTTTGGAAACCAGTCCTAATTAGGCTTATTAGGTCTGTGTCAATTTGTAAGTGTTTGGGGTGCAGGAGAAAATTCAAGACTCAATCTCTTGGAGTTTGTCTAAGGCCCATAAAGGGTATCTGAAACCATAAGTATTTCAAGGGGTTCTTTGGAGAATTTTGGAGTTGTCCCTAAAAAACTGAGTGTTTAGGGCTACTAGCCAATAGGATAGTTTTGGTGCTTTGTGACCCCAACCTTTGAATAAAGTGCTCAAACTTGTTCAGAGGATCAGTGTGAGGTATCCTAAGGAGAAAGAACAGTTATCACTGCCTAGAAGTCTGAGGTTCATGACTGTATATGGTATAGGTAATTAAGAATTTTAATTGAGGGTTGATTTAGGAATTGTGTCAAAGGGTGAAGAATCAATGATTTGGGATTTCCATTCTTCTAGTTGCCTACTCTGCATCACCTAGGTCTAGGTCTAGGTCTAGGGATGATCCTAATTATGGAAGCCAAACACTGTAAAGTGTAAGCATTTGGTGTGATATCAAGATGTCACCATCATGCTGAACAAAGAAGTTTTAAAATCACCACTTCTAAGCTAAACGGTAGATGATTGGTTGATTAAGTTTACGATTGATGTTAAAAAAATAGTAGCACCCAAGGGAGGATGTTACAAGAGCTCCTCATGCCCTTCATCATAACCTCAACTTGAGACTTGAGATGTCATACCTCATCTTCCAAGATTTTACGCCCATAGCTAATTTAATTTCAAGTTGTTTTTAATTAGAGATGAGATAGGTTTTAAGGGGATTCCAAATTTGTATAAATGGATTTTATCTTGAGTTGAATGTTGCTATTGGATAACAAAGGAAAATATCAAGGCAAACAACAACTTAACCACAGTAAAATAGAGGAATCAAAATATTAGAAACCAACTATTATTAAATAAGGCAGAACTTGGAAGCCATCTAACATCTCAATTCAATAAAACTAGAGCATTTATATTTGAAAAGGCTCTCATAATCTTCAAATGATTCAACAATAAGATCCCTTTATCTTCTTTACTTTAATTTCTTTTTCTTGTTGTTTATAATTTCTGTGTTCTAATTTTTTCTCGTTGTTGCTTATTTTTGTCATACAAAGTTTTGGCTCCAACTTAAAGATAATAATAGTCTACACACATATAGTGAAGGACATAAAATTCTTATTATTGAAAGCCTGATGTTTAAGTAGAGTGGAGAAGAATTCAGATAAAATTTAATCTTGAAATAATTTAATTTAGATTTCAAAATAATCAATAACAATTTTACAGATCAAAAAGTAATAATAATTATCTTATATTTTTTAATCAAAATTTATCAATCTTACAAAATTATACTTCAACAACAATTCAGACTTCAAGAGATAATATTAAAGATCTCAACGAAGTTAAACAAGTACAATTGTAAAGAGAGTATAATCATATCCTTCATGCTCTTTGCTCTTACATTCTGACGATGGATGATGGATCACAGAGCATTATTCGAAATATTGATGCTAAAAAACATACACAATCAAAACCAGAAATTCAAGCTTTATATTCAAATAAATTGTAGAAATCTGATCAATTTGATTTAAGAGAATATAATTTCAAACTATTAAAAATATAATTTTCATTAGACCACAATTCATGATCCATAATTAGAACTAAATGGCAAAACATATCTAATTTAAAAATGCAAATTACTTTGAACAATTCACATATTTTTGTTCTGGGCTTGGTTGTACAGGCTTCCATGGATTGAAGAAGGCTTAGAATCCTGTCCGTATTCCCTTGCGAAAGGAAAACAACAATCCAGTGATATTGCCGCCCTTTTAGTCCACCATTTTTCTGCAACCATCAAAATTAGATAAATACACACTATCACCAGCACCATTATAAACAGGGGCACAGCACCAGATGCTTCTGAATTTTTCATCGGCATTTTTCCTTAAACGAATCAGATCGAAATTAAAACATGGAGTCTTCTTGCTTTCTATGACGACCTAATTGTAATGAATAATTTAGAGAGATTCAGAGGAACTATACAGTATTGCAGTCCAAAATTCCAAATACATTCATATTACCCTTACCCAATTTGCTCACTGTCTGAATGGCCAATAACAATAAAATCTTTGTAAGTCACGGGGAATCTTGAGGCATTTCTTTAATTTCATCTGACATAGGAATAAATTGACAAGAATTATTGGCATAACAGTCAGTCAATGTCCCGATAGTTGGGTGGAGGTTTATTCATGAGGCAGTATTTGTGATTATATGTTTTAATTTTGCAATTATTTATTTCTATACATGGTTAATCATTATTTTATATATAAATTATTAAATAATAAAATAATGATGTGTTTGTCAATGAGATTCTTATTAAAATAGAAAAGGATCTATGAATCTCATATAAAAATTTAAATATATTTATTAATAGAATTTTTTTTTGTTATATGTAAAATATCATAATTATCTAATAAAAGTGTGTAATTTATTAAATAAATGTTTATTTAAATAAGTAGTATAGTTGTTATATTGAAAATATAATTTTCATAAGATCATAGTCTATGATCTATTATTATCAAATACTCTCATTTTTTTCAATTTCCTTCATATTTTCCTAATTACATACTTTTCTCTTCTACTTCGGCCACATGAATTTTGGTCTCTTTATCCTTGTTATTTTGTTGTATCTATGGATACAAAATACTTTGTGTTCTACATTTCCACATTGGTAACATGTATCTCTTCTTCTTTTAAATTTTCTTCTTCCTTAGAAATAGTCGTCTCTACCTCTAGAATAACCTCCTCTTCCTCCAATCTCTAGAGTGTAAGAACTAGTTTAAGATTTGTTGACCTCTTCTTATTTCATGGAATAACCTCCCCTCTAGTTGACTATCATCTACCACATGAATTCCTTCCCCATCCTCTTTCATTATTCTACTATTTTAAATTTAGTTTCTCCCCTTCCTTCAATTCATGTTGGTAGGCTTTTTCTACACTATGCAATCTAACCAAATTTATCTCATGTTATATTGACAACCATAAACCATTGACATATCTTGATAGTTTCTCAACATCATCTTCCACTTGTCTCACTCTTATTCTCAATTGGTAGAACTCTTTGGTGTAATCTTTCACACTTGTTTCTTGTTGGCATAGGTTTTGTAACTTTTGGAATAAACTAATATGATAGTCTATTGGTAAGAACTTAGCTTTCATTTGTGTAACCGTTTGATCCAAGATTGTCTTTCCTTTCCCTTTCCTTTGTCTATTTGTCTACAAACAATTCCACCATAGGGATGCTTGCCCTTTCAATTTTGTGCAGGCATATTTGACTTTTATGTCATCCTCAATTCCCTCAAAGTAAAATTAGTTTTCTATCTTTGATGCCCAATGAAGAAGGGCCCGTTTGTTTGCTGGAATTGACCTGGAATTGGAAAATGGGAATTGGTGAATTAGTATGGCCAATTCCAATTTTGGTACAAAATGAGCATTTCTCCAATTCCACCTCTTGACCTGGAATTGGAATTGAGAATTCAATTTTGAGAAGGGAAACTAATTCCAGGTCAATTCTAGCAAACAAACGGGCGCTAAGTTCCTTGAGATTCAAACATCGGTTGTAATTTGGGGGATCAAGTTGGGATTTGTTATTTTTTCTTATGACGACTCTTCTTCTCCTTTGGCTTCATCTTCATCTTTAACAACTTATTCTCATTCATCCTTACTAACATATTCTACATGAACTCCTCTTATGTATACTATATCAATAGCCTCAAATCTAGTTGTTATGTCTCATAACATTTGCAGAATTTATACATCTCCACCTCTTGGTGTTTTACCTCTACAATCACCTCTTCTTAGTGTCATATTCATGTAGATTCTTTTGTTTAAGGGGCCGAGGCCGAATGAGATATATTAATAATAATAAGTAAGCATAACATAAGTTCAAAGTTTTGAACATACCCTACAAAATGAAGATTCTAAACAATAAAATGAGCACCAAAGGCTCAAACCGAGAGTTAACCAGATAACTAGAACTGTGAAATATCAAGAACTTAAGCTAACCAAAGCAAAATATTCACAAAGAAGCCTCAAAGGACTTAGCTCAGGGCATTAGTCCGATGCCGAGGTGGAGTCATTTTCTATACTCCCTGCAGAGTCGTCGGATCCTGAACCCCTCGCTGGTCATTTTCATATAGATTCTTTACACTTTTTTCTTTACCCACAACAAAAAAAAATTTAGAACCTTTCTTCTTAACACTCATACATGATTACTCAAAACCTTAATTTGATATCACTTGATATAACTATAATGCAGTAATAAGCTGCAAAGCTTCCCAATTAAGAAGCCTTAAGTTCAAATCTGTATATATATATATATATATATA
>MU227587.1:2639679-2675802 GCA_018584345.1 Thuja plicata | reverse complement strand
GAACTGTATTTCTCAGTCAACAACAGAAGCTGAATATGTTGCAGCAGCACTGAATTGTTCAACTATGGTTTGGATCAAGCAGATGGTTAAAGACTTTGGCATTCAGGTTGATTATCCTATTGTTATTTATTGTGATAATGCTAGCACTATCAACATGTCTAAGAACCCTGTCATGCACGCAAAGGCAAAACACATAGAGATCAAGTACCATTTCTTAAGAGAAAAAGTTGCAGACAAAGAAGTTAAATTAGACTATGTGAACACCAAAGAACAACTGGTAGATATTTTCACAAAGCCCTTATCAAAGGATACTTTTGAGTATCTTAGAGAGAAGTTGGGAGTAATTCCCTCTCCTAAGTCTGTTTAGAAGAAGCAACAAAGACACCAGTCATTAAGTGACTAATGAATGGTTGACTACTCTACTTCTGGAGTAGTACCTGTACCTCAAAAGACTATGGCGCCCTTTGCCATTGATGTCAAAAGGGGAGTATATAGTAAGGAGGAGTATGTACTAAGGGGGAGCATATACTCTGGGGGAGTATATAGATGGAACAAAAACTGAGACAAAGGAACTGCAGCAGTTTAGAGGAATCTTTGATGAGGATATTGAGAAGATTGTAAAAGAAAGAGGACACCATGAATAGAGGATGTTTTTGATATCATATGTTTCCATCAATGTTCAAAGGGGGAGATTGTTGGAGATTTGATTCAGAGAAGTTGATTGATTGTATGTTTGTCATTGATACCAACATATAATACACAACAGTAATTATGTATGAACTTATGTGAATGATGACATGAAGACTTGCGTGGATAGATACATGTTGTTGACATGTTTATTATGTTATGTTCATACACGCAGACCCAGATATGATGTTTCAGTAAAGTTATGCAATTCTGTTATTAGCAGTTACAGTTCTGGATGTATAACGGTTTAGGGTTCTGGATGTATAACGGTGTAGGGCTGACGTATATAACGTGTCTCATGAGTTGCGCCTATCTTTAGGATATGTGTGTGTATATGCATGATTAATTATGAGTTGATGATATAAATCTAAAGGCGCCAAACATGTTTCAAGATGATTGCAAAGTTATGGTTAATTTGGTGAGGCCGACTCAGTGAAGCGTCGCGTCTGTTCAGCATTGACTTGCGCGGACTTAATATTGTTTGCGTGCTTAGTTAAGCCGACTAAGATATTGATGAAGTGTTTCTAAGAGCCAACATGACCTTCTAATTTGGAGAAGATACTTATAGTAGTTCAATTATGATACACTAACTGTGAATGATACGAAAAGTGAAGAAAGATGTACAGAGCAGATTATTAGAGTTGGTTCATTCATCAAGGATCTATGTGAAGAAGAAGTGAAAGATTGTAATACACTGGAACTCATCAAGACAATAGGTCTACTCTACAGTTTATCATCAGATATAGTGCATATCTGTTATACAGAAGGTTGTAGCCTTCACCATCAAGTAGTGAGCTTTTGGACAGTGAGTCCACCACCCCTAACAGGGTTATTTGTAAAAGACTCCTAACAGGGTCCGACCCTTAACCACGTCACTATACTTATTGCATTGTATTGTACCACTCCTGACAGGGTTGAAATATCTTCTAACAGGGATTACTACAAACAAGTATAGTTTATTGTGGGTGCTAATTCCCACTGGGGTTTTTACCATTTGGTTTTCCCATAATCAAATTGTGTGTTGAGTACTGTGTTATCTGATTATGCATTTACTTTGTTGTATACTAAAGTTAAAGAAGTAAAAAGGACTAAAGTAACTGATAACTGATTCACCCCTCCCCCCCCCTCTCCCGCCCCCTCTCAGTTATCCTTTGGGACTATTCTAACATAATGCCCATGAACAATACTCAATTTCATCACAATTATATTAATTCGATGTTCCATAATCTTCTTTAAAACAAAGATACCCTTCTTTTGCATTGCTTCTTCTAGACTCAATTCTACTTGCATACTCTTCTAATCTCAATTTCACATCAATCGGCATTGACTTTTCACTTGAAATAGACTGCTTCTCAACCTGTTGAACTGAAGAAATAACAAGAGGTTGTGAAGTATATATTTCTAGCTCTTTTTTAAAATCAACATTTGCAATAAAAACATCTTAGTACTTTTTGGTTAAGGCAATCGTATCCAGATACATTTTAGGATTTTTCTTCTCTATATCCTCATCTTTTACTTTGTTTAGAAATGAAATGTGAGAAAGTAAGTCAACAACCTCCATAACATAAGTATTTTGAACAGTTTTGACTAGATTGCATCTCCCCTTTTCTCTTGTCCTATGTTGATCATGTGGGGTTTATGAGTAGAGGGAGCCAAAGACCAAATTTACAATGTTTTTTGATTTAGGATCAAATCCCAATCCTCTTAAGAACTCACCAAATTCATACTCAGACTTGAAAATAGGGTCATATTGCTTTCTAACATGATCAATAAGGAATGTAGATTGCAAATCTAAACCATGCAGTAAAAGCATACCACTACTCATGACCAATGCTCTGGCTTGTTCAACTATTAGTTGCATAGAATTTAGGTCAAACTATTATAGTGCAGTTAATACTTGTTGGTTAGAGCTGGTACCTTCCTCATTTGAATTTACTTGTTTTCTCAGTTCCTTTCCTTTCCACTTAACAAGGAAACTTTTAAATTCATCAGTATGAATGAAAGCATTATCATTCAAGAAGTTCTGAGCTATTATTTCCCTATCATCAATCATTTTAGCCAAAGGAAAATCATTACCTTCCTCTGATCTTTCCTTTTCTTTACCTTTTAACTTCCTTCTCATTTCCATGGTATATTTGTCAATCCTTTGAGAACCCAACTCAACCATATCTTTGTGAGCATGATGACCAACTGGTGTATCAATTCTAGCCCTCTTCAATGGTGGTTCCTGAGCAACAGAGGCTCCAACACTAGAGGCCTCATCAAAATCAGAATCATTTTCTGCATTAGAGAATTCATCTTGTATCAGAACTTGTTGAACACGGTGTGCATACTCCCTTGGTAATCTTGTCATGAGAGTATCAAACTCCTTCAACATTCTCTCTATTCTTTCAGAAGGAGAAAAATCAGAATAAAAACAAGTAAAGCTATGGTCAAGCTCTCTCAACCTAGCTTCACACATTATCAAAGCATTCCACTTACCTCTACAATCCTGTATTTGATATTTCGGGGTAAGATTCCTTACTATATAATCATCATCAAGTGGTTCATGTGAAGGAATTTGCACCCAAATGATCATTTTTCCAAAGGTTGCTGTGACAAATGATTCTGGCTCATAGAATCTTGCAGGGGATGTAGCCATTCTATATTGTTTAAGGAAATTGTTCAACTCTTCAAGAGCGTTCTTCCCCACCGAAAAATCTAAAACATTCCACAACCTAACCAAGTATGTACCTCTTCTCTTCTGGTCCAAGTATTCCTTCTAAACTAAAAACAATTGCAACATGAATTCAATCAAAACTATTCTAGGGAGGGGGGGGGGGGTAAAAAAATAGGGAGAAGTGAGATGGTTGAGGACAGCCATAGACCCTGAATATTTTAAACTCGTCAAAGAAGAAAAAATCTCCCCAATTATGTGATCTAGGCCATTTCAGAATGGTTTGATAAGGCCTCAATAATCTCCTAACCACGACATCCAATATCTCCCTCTTCACACCAAGTAGATCCATAATTGGGGACACAATCCAATTCTCAAAGTAGAGAAAACAAGAAGCATAACTCATATCACAAACCCTAGTCCATAATTGCACAGGAAGTGGTTCACCAAAATTATCCTCTTTTATTAAAACAAGTCTTTTATTAGCAGCTTCAACATGTAAAAGAGAATAAGGTGGTATAAAATTGAATAGAACTTAAAGTCTATTACTTTAGGATTGTTCTGTATTGCCACTAATCCCTCATGCAGAGACTTAACAAACTATCCAACAAAATCATAATTAGTGTTGACCTCGGAGTTTTGAATTGCCATGGCCATCATCAAAATGTCTTCTGGAACCACAGTGTCACAATTGAAACCTAAAACATTACACAACCCATATACTATGTAGGCTATATAATTATGAAAACCTTTAAGATCAAATGAATCTTTCACATTCTTCGGTATAGGAATGATTTTCCTATCAAGTCCTCTAGGCATGTACAGGTGGGAATTATATTCATTTTCAACACTTCCTTGTGAATATGATAATTTCTTTTTTCTCTGTCAAAATCTATGTCAGTGCATGTGGCTCTTGAAACTTGAAATGCTTCTGCCAAACTCCTTATGTTTATTGCAACTAAGGCTCTTTTGTCTGCTTTCCTAATTACTCTAGTGACAGGCCAATATACTTTGGCCAATTCCCTAAGGAATTCAACATCTACAAAGACATCCAATACAATAAACGTAGCTAAATTCAACTCCCAAGGATTAGACATAGGCGACCCCTTAGCCCTATTTTTGAAGACATAATTGAACAATGACCAACCAGAAGAGGGCGTTTGAGGGTTTTTACACTTGCCACATGCATCCTTCGATTCAAATTCATCTGTAGATTGACTATTTATTGACCTTGGTAATAAGTCTACAAACTCCTGCTAATAGAATTTAAGTGGGGTTTTTACAGAAGTACCTGGAACTTGTAGAAGCTTCCTAACTCATGACTTAAACAATGCACATTACTACAAGCAGTAAAAATAAGCTTTTTCCTTAGAACATAGAAGAATTAGACCACTTACAACTTGCTTCGGAAATGAACCAAATACTTCCTTCATAGCTCCTTGCAATTGGGTGACAAAATAATTGAAATCATACATTTATGAGGATAATCTTGCAATTACCAAAGCCATGTCTTCAGCATTAATTCACATGCTTCTAATGTTACTTGCAACTAGCCGCACTTTCTCTTGTTTTCCTTTTAATTTGGGCCATCGATTCTATTTTTCATTATATACCAAAGAAATTAACGAATTCCACATCAGTAAAACTTTGTATGTTCACGCCCCAGCTGACACAATCTTATTTATGCAACCCATTTAATTTATGTCGTTTAACTAACCTTCATTGTCTGAGATAACACATGTCACACCCTTGTGCACTCACTACTACCTTCCTTTAAGTTCTCTTAATGCTCCGAGGGAGTGACACATACCTTGGTTAAGTTCATTTATCATTAGTCGCAACCCAGCAACTCTCAACACCAAACCATGGTTAACTGTCGTGAGGCAACGCCAACAAACACATTAACCCCTGTAATCACTTATGGAAAACAACATGTGGCATCTCCTCGCGCACTTGCGACTAGTGCTTTTAGCTAAATTAAAACCAAGCGGGGCCGCAATAGCAGTTATCTTAACCTTTAACTCACTTTCATGCAACCACATGTCACTTCCTCACGCCCATGACCATAAAAATTCTTTTTTACTAACCATGGCGAGGACGCGAGGAAACCTTTGATTAACCGTTAGGGTGTTCACTGCAGCATCGTGACCGCCAACCTCTTTTGATTCTTGATCGCTGTGAGGCCGCGAGCAACACAAAACATAACACCCTTAACATTTACAGCAGCCTTGTGACCTTGATATGTCTGACCTTCAAACCGCTGCGAGGCTACGAGAGATAAAAAACTGACCACCACTATTCCCACAGCTACCTCGCAACCCCAAACATAAAGATAGACTTTACCGCTGCAAGGCCGCGAGGAATATAAAGTATGAGGCTCTAGACATGACAATCACCGCTTAGATAACAATGAGAGAATAACAGCTGGCATAATGACTCGGAACATAAAAGGGCAACCAAAACGACTAAGTCCACATAGGCTAAAACTTTTGCTGACAGAGACCGGCCCTCGTGAAAAGATATCAAATAAAGCCGGGAAAAACCCTGAGGGCAAACCATAAACATTTAAATATAGTAGCTAATTGAATTCAGCACCGTAGACAGTAGCTAATTGAATATAGTCAATTTATGTGCTAAGACTTAAACAAGTTGATTTCATACCAAATGCAAATACAACAGGTGATGCTCTCACAGCATTGGATCTTATTGGACTCTTTAAACATGGTAAGGCATAAATATGTCAACATATAATTTAGTTCCAAAAGATTCTTTTTATCCTAGTTGATCCTAGTTGATCTTAGGATAGTTTGTATATGCTGAATTGGTCTCTGTATGCAATAAAACTATATTCGATCATAGAGTGGAGCAAAAGGCATTTATGAAAGTCGCTTACTTGTGAGATTCTTTGAATCAAATAGTAAGATTGAGGCTGTGAGAAATGATTGTGGGCGATGAATGGGTTGCACTTCTATAATTCCTCCTGTTAAAACCTTGGATTTGAATGTGTTAATTCCAATTTCACAATGCATATTGTCTTACAGGTCTTCCTATCACCATAAGTCTTTTGAATCCACCCTTGCATGAATTTCTAACATAAGGACCTCGATTGTGCTACAAGCTTTTTTTCCTAACCACTACTGCAAATAGTTTTTATAGCCTTTAATAGGGACTTGAGCTGCGGAGAGCCCTTGCAAAGATTTGTTACTGCATTGCTGCTGTATATATCTATATGTTGACTGTTGCTTATGACATTTATAACCTATAAAAATCAAAAGCAGCAGTAAAATTGTAATATTATAACCAGAAAACTACACAAGTTTCATATTCTACTGACTTGTGAAAAACCTTTCAAATTAGTTCTTTTAAATATTTGATGAACTAAGAGATCAAACCAAATCATCATATCAAAGATATAGTTTTACTACAAAACTTTTCCAGTTGAAATTATAAAAGACATCTTTTTGTAAACACCTATAAAAAAAATCCTTACAATTTTATCACTACTACTTTCATTTTCTGATTAAACTATTCCTTTGCTCTATTGAATGGTAAAGAAGTATTTAATTTTGGACTTTTAGTTATAACTTATAAATGGCAATGGTTTTTTAATTATTTATTTAAAGGTTTTATTAGAACTTTATTCTTGAAAAAACAAATAAAATAAAATTACATTTTTTTATCTTTCTATATGAGATCTTAAAATTTAACTATTTATAAAGAGGTATTTTTACTGTTAGCAATTGTTATCCAACCTCTTTTCTTAGAAGATACCAATCTCATATCAATTTCCTCTTCCACCATTCCCACATCAACAAGAAATTCCTCTTCAAAACAAAGAGTACCAAACGTCCATACTCCCAAAACAATTATGAATATTCAACATCATTTGCCAAGAATATGATCAATAGCTCCAAAACATTATCCTGTAACAGTTTATTTATGCTTTAAAGCCATTAAGAGGCCTATTCAGTTAAGTTCTAAATGCAGATGAAAAAATTAATTGTATATAAAATTAATTGTTATATAAATCAGCAAGAAATAAAAAAACAGAACACAGATTACACAAATTTGTGTGGCTCATCATCAAATAATACGTCCTCAAGAAAAATAGGTGATGATATCTTTATTTTTCATAGTTTTTCATCAATCAGTTACAAGGGACAATCCCCAGTTTATATAAAAAACATTGAGGCAACATAAAAGGACTGTAGAATGTGATTATTTATTAAATGATTTAAAATTGAGAACCAACACTTTACAAAAAGAGTGCCATTCCTACAACCTCATATACCTTTTGGCAAAACACAATCTCTATCAGCTATAGGTTCACAAATTATAATGAAGAAGCCCTGGATACAGGGATACATCACAATAGATACTGCAGTTTGTAGGAATTCGCTACCCATTGATGTAGATCTGACAGACTGAACCAAAAGAGTTGATCTTGCATATCAGGGCCATATTTGAGTAATGCTCAGCTTCTTCCATGATTTCCTTGCCCAGTTCCAACACTTAAATCTTGTATGCTGATTTTACCATCCACCTCTGGCCACCCATTCCACAAGAGGGAAGTTGTGCCTCAAGCCTGGCCCTCAATTCATTAGTTGTAGGGTCCTCCTTATCCCCAATTGCAACAACCTTCTTTAAGGATTGTCAAATATTGAGATCCACCTTTTCTAAAATAGCACTTTTACTTCCTTCTAGGTTCTTTTCTTGTTCCACATAAGAAGAGCATCCATAGTTCACAGAGAGCCCCTCATCCACTGCTTCCCTTTGTTCAATAGATAGTTTTTCAGCATTTTAGTTGTGCCATTTCTTCCTCTGAAGGGCCACACTCAGTTTTGGATTTGCTAATCTCACACTATATCTTTAAATGACAATACTTTTTATTAGATAAATGCTATTCACCCGAGTTGGAAAGGGTTTTGGAAAGGTCCAAAAATCTTGTGCAACAGAAACAGACAACAACCACAACAGACTAGAACAACAGACTAGAACGAAGAACAAAGTGTAAAATTATTCTCTAGACTCTTTCATCACTTTGTCTGTACTCTGTAACTCCATCAAATGTTGAACATGGTAATGACTAGAGATTTTCGATATACATTAGCATCTTTCTCTGGATCTATTAAATATGTAAGAAATAAGAAATGTACATAATGTGAAATGAATGTCTTTACCTGATTTTATGAGCATCTTATAGATTCTTCATAAACTGTGCTATCCGTGAATGTGATTACCACCTACTTTCAAATCCCAATGGACCTCGTTAAAATTTGATGCCAATCTAAAGCATCAGTACAAATCTTTACACAAGATAGATATCGAATTTAAACCAGGCCCATTGGGATTTGTAAGGAGATGGTTAGGAAAAAGTACCTTTTTCCCCTTAAGTGACTGATAACATAGAAATATCTGTGTCATTAGAAGCTTTCTTGGCACTTGTGACAATACAGTTAGCCAGTTCTATGATCTTGAGACGGTATCACATTGAATGAAATTATAGAAATTGACAAGGTGATGAAACATTGTACAAAATCATTTTTTTAAATCTACAGATTATGTGAGAAATGCATTTAAGAACATTATCAAATAGAACAAAGACAAACAATAGCTCAAAAACAATAAAAGAAGAATAAAAATATTAAAAACCTACTACTACAAGAATAAGGCAAAAGTCATCTAACAACTCAACTCAATGAAATTATGACATTGAATTTTGAAAAAGGCTCCTATAACCTTCAAATTATATAGCATTTACCTTCTTGTTTCTAATTTCTTTATTCCAATTTTTTTTTCATTGTTGCTTATTTTTGTTGCACAAAATGCTGTTTCTAAGTTTTGTCTGTTGTTTCTATTTTCTGTGTTTCAGTTTTTTTAGTTATTTCTTATTTTTGTTGAACAAAATTTTGATTCAAATTTAAAATCATCTTAATCCATATAAACAATGAGATATAAATTCAAAATCATCTTAATCCATATAAACAATGAAATATAAAATTGTTATTGTTGGCTATTTGACATTGAAAGAATGATATTTATGTGGAGCTAGAAAGAATTTGGATTGGATCAAATTTCAAAATAATCTATTTTATAAATATCAAAATAATCAATAACTATTTTAAGCACCAAAAAATAGTAAATAATTATCCTATTTTTATTAGTCAAAATTTATCATTATTATAAAATAATAATTCAGAACAATTTAGACTTCAAGAAATTTTAACAATTTCAGAACAATTCAGACTTTAAGGGATTTTACTTATTGTTAAAAACTTAAACAAATTTGACAAACTTTAACAAATTTGCCAAACTCAAACAATAAAAATAAAATGATTTTAAAATATTATTAATTTGAACATTTTAAAAACAAAAAGATACCTTGAACTTAATTGATCTTCATATACTTTCAGAGTAAGATCTTGGAAAGCAATTTTACAAATTTTCTTTCTTATTCAAGACTTTCTTCTCCTCCATCTCATCTCAGACATGCGGATCTCTACTTCAACTCAAATCATTATAAAGCTTAAATTCAAGCTCTGAGCTTTTAAATATGCACACCAATTTTATTGCACCGTTTTCCATCTGGGTTTGAACATTTACTGTTTCCTCTTCCCCAACTACATAATCTGCCAACATTTCACATATTTTTGTTCTGGGCTTGGTTGTACAGGCTTCCATGGACTGAAGAAGCCTTAGAATCCTGCCCATATTCCCTTACAAAGGGAAAACAACAATCCAGAGACATTGCCGTTCTTTTAGTCCAACATTTCTCTGCAACCATCAAAATGACATAAATGAACGCCATCAGCAGCACAATTATAAAAAGGGGCACAACACCAGATGATTCTGATTTTGTCATCGGCATTTTTCCTTAAACCGAACAGATCGAAATTAAACATAAGAGTCTTCTTGCTTTCTATGAAGAGCTAATTGGTAATGAAAAATATAGAGAGATTCACAGGAACTAGACAGCGTCGCAGTCCAAAATTCCAAAATTCCAAATACATTCATCTTACCCGTACCAAATTTGGCCACTAGCTGAATGGCCAATAACAATCAAATCTTTTTAAGTCACGGGGAATCTTGAAGCATTTGTCTTTCTTCCATATATGACGTAAGAATAAATTGACAAGAATTATTGGCATAACACTTGCTAATAATTATTTATATTTTATATATAAATTAATAAATGCAAAATGTTTTTTTTTATAAAATATTGACACAAAGTAAGATTATAAAGAAAAATGATTACAATCCGTTAGCATTACACCAAAAAAAGAAACATTATGAACAATTTCATAGACTAGATTAGATTGGGTCGAGCAAAACATCTTGCATAGGTCTATATGGATGTGAATAAGATTCTTATTAAAATGGAAAAGAATTTATTAATGTCATATAAAAAATTAAAATATATTCATTAAAAGATGTAATTATTTCTTTTATTTGTAAAATATCATAACTATCTAATGAAGTGTGAAATTTATAGAAAAAGATGTTTCTCTATACAAGTACAATGGTTATATGGACAATTATTGGTTTATGTGTTCATATCACATTTCAAAAGATATATACGTCCAATAAAATTTCACCTAGTCACTATATAATCGTATAATTAGTTCATAAGACTACAAGTCACTCTCCCCAAATAGATTTAGTGTCTCCTAGTCTCTTAGTCAAAAACAGAACTCAACTCTAGCTTAATTTTCTTAGAAATTTTTGTAAAAGAAAATAAACTTTCCTTAAATGTAGTATATGTTAATCCAATAAAATGTAAGCACATAGTTATCATTAATTTAAACTAATTAATAAATAGAAATTGGTTACTCATTACAATAATTTTCAATAGTGATTAACTATAAAAATTAAACAAAAAATTGAGCTTAGTTTTATAATTGACAAGTATATTTAATTTTAAAAAGATTTGAATTTGATATGTTTTGGGATTTGTAATAGGGAATCTCAATCTAATACTTGCCAAGAAATTTAAAGCTTGTTTAGTTGATAGGCTATTTGTGTGAGATTTTTAGCTCGGAAAGTTGTCACCCTCCCATAAAAAAATCCACTAAAATATTTGTGAGAAAGTTGTCAATTATATCGGTTCTTTATTGTCATTTATTTTCAAGCAGAGAAAGAGTATGCATGCAAGTGTCTTGGCTCTTTTATGATATTTAATGAATTACTTCCTCTTCTCATTACACCAACATTGAGTTCCTAGATCATCTCAGAGAGCCAATGACTGCCAAGTTAGAATAGATTGCATAGATTCAAAGTTCATGTTAATGTGTTGGGTAAGCTCTAATTTTTATTTTATTTTCATGTTGTTGTCATTTGTTCGAATTTATTCTATGCTTTTCTATTTGTTCGAATCAAAACTATACTTCATGCACAGGAGATAACGAACAAGGCTAAGCTTAAATCTTACATTTACAGGGTTGAAAAGAATATCATATAACAATCCATTAACAAATGAACAAATGTTTTCTTTCCTATCTATGTTGCTATCATTTATTTAAATTTATTATATATGTTTTGCTATGGTGGGCTTACCTTGATATAGGACAATCGCGTAAAGACAACATTAGGTGCTATGCCAATGAAAATGACCTCTACAAATTATGACCAAAGAGGAAACACAAATACCGTAAGTTCATATTGTAGGAAATACGCAACAAGCAACTGAGAGGGGGGTGAATCAATTGCTCCTAAAACACTTGAAACTTCAAAACCCTTAAACCTTTAAAACTTTAAACCTTTTATCACTTTAACCTTTATTATTGATTTGCAAAATGTAAAGCATGTAAGCACAAATAAAAAACATCAACATCACATAACATAGATTTTTATCATGGAAACCCAAACTTGGGTGAAAACCACCACGGTGGGGTTGAAACCCACAATAAGACTCGTACCTTGTTAGAAGTATAGACTTGTTACAATATGGGGAATGCACATGCATTCAGGCACACTGCCTAGAGTTCACTACTCAATTTTCCTTGGGCTACAACCCTAAGGAAGTATCACTAACTTACAATCACAATTTAGACACCAATTTGAGAATTCACGAACTATATGCTAGCATCTACCTATGCCTTGGTCAGTTCCTTTCAGTACAATCGGATCCCTTATTGTAATTCTCTCTGACACACTCAGATGAGCCGTCCAAGCCTCATTAGATCTGTAAAAGTGTTTCACTAACAACCTCTGCCTTTTGCAATCTTCCAAACATTGATGCACACACATGAAAACACAAATCAAACCCTAATTTGCCATATTTATCAAGCAATAGGATGGCGAAACCTAATCCTCAACCTTTCAACTCTTAGCACCAAAATGAACCATCAAGATCACTGCGTTCTTTCCAAACATTTCTTAGATCCTTCATAAACACCTCGAGATCATAATCATAATCCTAAAATGTTAATTGGTCTCTCATAAATCATTTTATCAACTTTTATTGACATGCCGACTAAGAACATAAAAAAATCTTCAAATCCATTGAACTTGGTCACCTTGATCAATGTAAGTTTCCAACTCATCAGACACATAATCCTAGATTATCTAAAGGCATCATTAAGCTCAAACAAACAATCAAATCCATCACACTCATTGGATCTATCAACATTTCATGTCAAACCTCAAGAATACTATTACCCCCAACTGAAATACTTATAAATCCCTTGCGGACCATCAGAATAAAAAAACCCTTTGAATGGTAGACACATTTCTATATCCTTAACACATTTCCATTTTTGCAACTAAATATTTCACCTTGAGTACGTGCGCGAAATCATTCTCTGTAACTTTGTTACACCGACAAATAGTAAAATAACCAGTCTTCATCTGTGACATCATAACTTGATCAAATCACCATGTCAACAATTGAAACTTGACATGAACCATTTAGACAACCTCTACATCATCCCATGAGATGCACAAATCCTCATCTTCAGCAACAATCCTTCGACATTCCTTTGATTATCCTATCTTACTGGAAAAACTGCACAAAAAATATCTAAACTACATAATAGACATGTTGACATCAATGACAACACATCCAACTTTCCAACAATATCCCCCTTTGGCATTGATGGAAACATGTGATGGAAAAAAAAATAATACAATCATAAACCACTAGTACTACCAATAAATCTCTTAAGGTTATTGTATGTCTGCTAGCCTTGGTTGGCTTTGGGATGCCAAACACTTTATTTATTGTAGTGTCTTGTCTTAGCGGGGTTCCAGATCCCCCTCAAAATATGCCTGTAATGGGTTTTGGGGCCCCATCAAAACCTTCTTTTACCTTAATATAAAATGGCACTACCAACAATATCCACAATATCTTTTGGAGTCTCTCTAACTCTGCTCTGCTACCTTATTTCTTCTTTGGCATTGCTCCCCCTGGGAACAAGCTCACCTTGATTCCAATTTGATTACATGCTCTTATCTCCATCATTTTATCTCCCTTGGATTGTACACTACTCTTCTTGGATAAAACTTATTCTTATGTACAAGTATACAAACTTGCTCTTCACTGCTCTTCTCTCTTTCTTCACATCTGACATCTACTCTTTTATTTTGTATTTTCTCTTCACACCTGATTTTTTTCACATCTACTCTCTCTCCCCCTTTGACATTAAAGATAAAGGTGTATTACCTATTCTAGGCCATCAAACGCATCCAACTACTAATCCAACACATCTACCTTACCATGCTTACTACTAGCCATGAGTATTAGCCTCCATACATTAATCTAGTCGTAAGATTCTTCTTTAGATTAGACTAGAATGATGCAATTTATCGCATCTTAGTTATGACAAGGAGGGGTAATCCATTTTGTCTTTCCTTTGTAATTTCTAGTAGATCCTTTTTCTCTACTAGTCGTACTCTTTTTTCTTCTTGCCATATTCTTATGTTGATGTTCCTTGTCCCATCTCACTTTTTCTTTTCCTTTGACATCCCTCTCTGCTCTCTTGACATGCTTGTCTTTCCTATCCATTTTTGTCTCCTTGCTTTGATCATTCTTTTGCATTTTATTTTTTACTCCTTTCAAACCACTTTTGTTCACCTTCTTATTTCTTCCATTCTTAGTAGTAAGTTTAGATAGGTTGCATCTGATCTATAGAACAATATTTTTTCCATTCTTTTTTTCCTTCTTTGTAGTGCATTGACTAGCAATGTGACCAAATTTATTGCATGCAAAACATCTGACCTTTCTCTTATTGACAATGTCAGTTTTCTTTCTCATGCTTCTACATATACTTGAATCATGATCATGCATTTTACAAATAGAATAAAGAATCTTCTTTCTACAATTCACTTTTTTATATCCATCTTCATCACAAACAAAACACTTCTCTGAACTTCTAAGCTTTGAGCTCCCTTTTCAAGTTCTTCTTAGTTTTCTTCTTCTTCCTTTCAGATTTAGACTTGTCCTGATTGGATTTGGAGCATTCTCCTTTATCTAATCCAAGACCACTCTTGTTTTCTAACCTCATCTAAATTAACAATGCCTCAAGTATAGCTAAACTAATCTTTATATTTTCTTTTTAGTCATTTGCAATCATAAGTTCTTTCTCCATAGCTTTGACTCACTGATCATCCATGCAATCTTTACACATTTCTTTTGCCTCAATAGATATAGTCCATTCATCGTCAATTGGCTCAATATCTGATATTAGGAAAATCTCATCTCTTGTCATCCTTCTTCTTGTCTGAACTCCCTTGTTCCTATCACCAATGATCTATCCTTCCTTATGATTCAATCCCATATACCTTGGAGTCTTCTGCCCTATCTCTGATTTCTGAACTTCCTTTTCTTCTCCAATTGTGTAGGCTTCATCTTCTGCACTTTTTGTCACACTTAAACTTTTGTTCTGCACTTGCTGATGTTGACTTTGATCATTACCATCCCTCTGATGTCCACATTCACCGAACCTTTCCAAATTCTCAAGTCTTTCATTCACTTTAACATTTGTGCTTTCCACTAACGTTTTTAACCTTTTTCTTATAGCACCTATATGCTTTACTTTTAGTAGAATAACCAAGGAATATACCTTCATCACTCCTTGCATCAAACTTTCCTATGTCTTCATCTCTCTTAATGTAATATCTACTACCAAAATTTTTGAAATACTTAATAGTTGGCACATGACCACACCAAAGTTCATAGGGTGCCTTACCAATTCCATGTTTGATTTGTACTCGGTTAAGACTATATACCGCAATGCTCACATCTTCTCTCCAAAATATCTATGGAACATTTCTTTCAAGCATCATGGGCCTTGCAGTCTCTAAAAGGGTATGTGCAGGATCATGGTGTGCCAAAAAGTGGCGATGTAAAAAATATGCCTTTTTCACCCGCCCAAATATGTGAAAAGGTGTGTTTGAATTTTTAGTAGGCATGCGTGTTAGTACATCTAGTTAAAGGAGACACAAAATAATAAGCCCCATTAGGTACTTGATAGACATCGGGTACTCGATATATCAGGTACCCGATATATAAGATGATTTTAGAGAAACAACATTTATTTTATAATATAAAATAAAATAAAATAAAATAATATAATATAATTTTATAATATTATATTATATTATGTTATATGATAATATATATAAGAAATAATGGAATGGTGTACTGAGAGGGGAGGGGTGAATCAGTACCCTCAAAACTTTTATCACTTTAACCTTTATCCTTTTAGTAATCAATTATATTACCATCCATGTATGCTATTCTATCTTTGTGTATGTTGTATCAATTCATTAACTCAATAAGCATGTAAAACATTCATAGAAACATTCATGAGATGTATAGACACATGACACAAGATTTGGTAATGCAGAAAACCCCTGTTAGAAGGTAAAAACCCACAAAGATTCACTATCTGCATAATGGAAGGGGCCGGTTAAGGCTTACAATTTTGATCACTTCTGATGATCTACCCTGTTAGGAGTATTATGTAGAGACTGGTTAAGGTCTACTTTGTTAAGAGCTTTAGCAACACTGTTTAGTGTGTACTCGGTTAAGATATTTACAAAGGATTGTTAAATCCACCTTTCTTGAAAGGATTTCTTCTATTTGCTACACTTGTTAGAATGTAGACAAAAATATTTAGTGACCTGAGTGTATGCAATCTACAATTTCTGATTACAGATCCATTAAATTCACATGTACAATGTATCACCTAATGTGATTGATTAATACCTCTATTGCTTGGTAGCCTTGAATCTAGTTCTTGATAACCTAATTCATCTTTTTTTGTTCTTTCTTGAAACTCTTAGTTTGATCCATAGATGTGCTCCTTGGCTACTATCATCCTCACATCCATGTGTTATGATAGATTACATATCTATTTATACAATGATTTTACCTAAATGAGTTTCACGTATTAAAAATATAAATATATGATCAAAGGTTTAAAACTTGACTTTGATCTCCTAGCTTGCATGTTTTAAATCAGTTAGACTGATTAAAACAATTACAATTACATTTCTTGTCCCTCAAGAAATGGTTTTAAATCAAATCAAAATGCTAAATATAAAACATAAGTGTTTTATCTGACGTGGAAGTTAGATCCACATTTCTCGGGATATAACTGACTTTCGGTGACTGATGCTCGGGTTGCTCTGTTGTCTATCATTCAGTGCTCCTTCTGTGAAATGTCCATCAGGTTCCCTTGCTCTGTCGGTTTACACTTCAATATTTTCGGGTTGAACTATACAAACTGTGTCAGGTTTCTCTTGTGACCTGTCTTGTCGGGTTTGTACTAAAAGCCCATCTTTCAGTGTAGGTGTTACCGATGGTTCAAAAACTATTTTCCCTTTACATACTAATGGAAAAATGTGTCATCAATCTCCCCCTTTGACATTAGTATCAAAAACTGATATGTGCAAAGTACTAAAATGTGTAGTATATACACCATGTGTTCACCTTGTCATTATGACTCCCCCTATGTATATGTCAGTATAGTATATGTATATACATGTACACTTGCCTTGATACTATACTCCCTTTTCGCCTTATCTTCATATAATTTTCCCCTTTGTATCATATCATTCTTCCCCTTTTTACTACTATACATATCATTTTCCCCTTTTTTGATAGTAAGGGCAAAGGTGTATACTTACAACTTATCAAAAATATGGGAATGCGAATTCTTCATGTCTTCCAATAGTTTCTCCCATTTCTCCTGTAGGTGTTCAAGAGCCATTTTCTCTAGTGTGATTCGGGCATGCATATCATAGATGTTGTCTGCTACAGACATCTCTGGGATGGAAATTAACTGTCTTGCCAAAGTCATGTGCTGTTGCAAAAGTGTAAGATTTGGTAGCATTAGAGTCTGTAGCTCAGTAACCTTATCTCTTAATTTGGTTTTTGCCTCTAGAATTTCCTGTCTCAACCTTCTAGATTTCATAATCTTTTCCAAATGCATCTTGATTGCATTTTCCTCTGTGGTTAGACTGTGTGCACTTGTATTTAGATCAGAATCTATTTGTGCAATTTTATCACTATTTTCCTTAGTGAATTTCTCTAAAGTGCACAACTTTTGTATTAAGGCAATAGCTTCAGAAATTATTGGATCGAATTCATTTACAAGTTCTGAGAGATTTACCTTGTTCTCTGCCACTTCTTGGTTGATCTTTTCTATCAATTTGTATTGATATTTTTGTTCTGCTCATTCTTCAATTGCTTTTTCTACATCCACATTCTGAGATGTGATGGCCTTGGTTAGAATGGCTTGTTGATCAAGGATGGGGGCATCTTGATCAACATCTATGTCAGGCACAATTTGTATCAATATATCCCTTGTAGTTTCTAACACTAGGGATTCTTTGTTCAACTTCCTTAGCTTTTCTTGCATAGCTTTCCTTTGACGTATTTCCCCATATTCTTGGAGAGATTCAAAATACAAAGTAGAAGGATCACACTTCGGTATCTCAATGATTTTATCCAGTGTTACCTGTAGCTTGGTCTTCTTTGTCTTCTTCTTCTTCTTCTTCTTCTTCTTGGATGCTGAGTGGGAAGCACTTGAATGTAGCACCAAGCAAGATCATTTGCTTGGTTAGTTGTGCTTGATGAAGGCTTTTGTGGTGTTGTGTCTTTTTCCTACTGCTAAGTATTTGTCTGTCAGTTGGGAGTGGACATATCCACATCAACCTTCAGTTTATCTGCAGCATCTCCTTCGGTATCCTTAGGAGTAGCATCTTCTTTCTTCTCTTCTTCACCTTTTTCTTTCTTCCCTTCATATGTTTCTTGTTGTGCTCTATCTATGACATTTTGGTCATCAGTTGTATCTTTCTGTTCATCATTACCCTTATCCTCGGGTATGCTTGCATCAGGCTCGGGTGAGTTTTCCTTTTGTGAGATTATGTTAATAGCTTTTATTAATAGTGGCATTTGGCCCGGTATATTCACCTGTGCAACATCTATAGTTGTGTCATGTTCATCATTTTGGTCTGGGATAACAGTGACATCTTCATCTTTCTGTACCTCATCTATAGGATCTCCTCTGGTAATATCAATGATAGTATTATCGGGCCATGTTTCATATGCAATGTCCATATCCTTGTTAGCTTTTGTGTTCAATGCTTCTTCATTTACATCCTAATCACTTATAATGATGTGTTCGGGGCTCAGTTTAGCCTGAGCTTCTACATTGTATGGCTTGTCGGTGAGTGCTATTTGTGGCTCGGGACTTGTGTCCTTTTTAGGTACATCAAGTATCTTTCTCCATTCATCCTCACTTTTTCTGTCTAGCTCAATTAGATGTCCCTTTAGCACTTGGTACACTCTTAATTTTTGTGAGAACCTGTTGGAATGTTTCTTCATCATTTCTTCAATCTCTTCCATCTTAGATTCAGGTGGCATGACTGAAACTAGGGCTCTTTCCCTTACTTGTTTCTCTTCCTTTAGAGCATATGTCCACCTAGCCGACAATCTATTCATAAGTTCTTGTGGCATTTTATCTTCAAATTGAATTGGTATATATTTAAATACACTCATCATTGTGATGATGCCTTCTTCTAACTTGTTCTAATCTTCAGGATCTAGAGTTAACCATTTTCTAATCTTAGGCTCACTTATTGATCCTGACTTGATCATTGATACACATACCTCATCAATTGTGGTAGGCAACTTATTCTTAATAGGTTGTTCATCCTGTTTAGTGTCCTCAATATCTTCCTTAGTTTTGAGGAACTTTCTTCTTTTTATTGGTGCCTTCTTTCCTATTTTTGGCTTCCTTTTGTATGTCCTTACTTATCCTTTCTGGACCAATGGTGAGTCCACGTCGGACTCTATGGATTCAGATTTACTCACCTTCTCAGCTTCACCGACGGGTGACTGACCCTTAGTTTCTTCTATCTGTTATGTTTCCTCTTCATTTACCGACAAATTTTTCTTCAAAGTCTTAACCATTTTCTCTTTCTTTCTATCAATTTTCTTCACAACTAAGCTAGTTTTTATCCTTTCCTTGGCTTCCTCATAAGTTCCAAAACTAGGTTTTGGCTTGTCCAATGGTTCATTCAACAATGCCTCAATAGCATTTGTTGCTTGATCTATGTTAACCTCATAGTCAAGTGGTGCCAGCCATGCTGTCCTCGGTATAGCTGGCTTGATATAGGTGTAATAAGTGTCCACCATAAAAAAATGTCAATCTTGTACTTTTCTACCAATTTTTTGGTATCCTCATCCTCTTTTGCATTCTATCTTTGAATCCAATGAAGTATTCATCCATGACTGATTCAAAATTATCTCCTAGTGATTTGATGAACTCACTAATTTGTGTGGTCACTAGTCAAGTAGTGTCCCATTTGACATTGCCAATAGATGGGAAGGACTCTTGAAAATAGAAAAAAATGCACATAATGAGTGAACCAAACTTACATGAGTTAGACTTTGCAGTCTTGATTGTCCTCATGTTCTCATCTAATTGTCCTAGTAGAAGTTCTGATAGATCTAATTGCAGTCCCTTCTTAACAATTTTGTGTGATGTATCCACTACTCCAGATGCAATTTTGTTCATCCTGCTAGCCTGAAAGAATTTGTATCCTAAGACACATGCTCCAAATTTCATTTCATCATCGGTGATGGTGGATACCTTTAATCCTCTTCCATCCCATGCCGCTCCTGTGTTCTTTTCAATGTCAGCGCGAGGGGGGTGCTTTAGTGCCTTTGCTTTATCAATTATAGGATAACTAGTAACGTCGTGTATAACATCCTTGGTTATCAGTTTTGGCTCATCTAGCCATATATTTCGGTCGTGTACTCTGCTCAGTACTAACCGAATCCATTCGATCTTGAATTCCTTTGGGAATAATAGGGCATTTGTGATCCCTTTCACTTCAATGTTCTTATGTTCTTCTTTGATTGTTCCATCATCTTTGCAAATCTTTTTTTAATCTTTCTCAACCTCAAGATCTCCTATTTCTGCAATCTTGCAGTGAATATACGCTTGGACGTCCTCAAAGTGAAAAACCCTAGTTGGTATATTGGAGAATGCACCAGCGTTGTTGGGTTGTGAAGAAACCTCGAGATAGATATTGTAATGAGGTTCTCCACAAGTGGCCTTCTTGATTCGATTAACCTTTTTCTCTTTTGCATTCTTGATCTTGGAGGTTCATGAAGTAGTTGCCATCATTTCAGAAATTAGGGCTTTTTCCTGTAAAAGAAAACAGAGTTCTTGGTGAATGTTGTTACTTACTTCAACCTTCTGTGACTGCTGGGAATATTTTTGAGTGTTGTGAATAGGGTTGAAGTCACTCTGCAATCTGGTCGCTTTGTGCTCTGGTTACTCTCAGCTTCTTCTCTCAAATCTCTTTGTAAATAATGAGCTCTTTCGTCAACTATTTATAGAATTTTTTCCATAAGTCGTGTCATAAATGCTCACCCACTTCCCGGTGTTTGAAGATGGAGTCGTTGGGTAGCATACACACTTCATTCTTAGTGAGAACGCGATGCTTGGGCTAGGTGTAAACTCATTTGACTGTTTATCGACATATCTTGGTATATGGCAAAGACAACATTGTCTTTTTGGATGATTACCGACAGAGATTGGTTTACACTATCGACTTAGCTTTTTATGTGTTAACCAACGATGCTCGGTAAGTATAGACAACTTAGCTTTGTATGTACACCAATGATTTTTGCATTGACCGATGAGATTGAATTCACAGAATCATAACAAGTAATACCATAGTTCATCTTGAATCATGCTAGTTTTGCATTTCATCAATGTATAATGGAACTGATGCAAAATATAACTTGGTATAATGTAGTTCCATGCTTACTTGTTCTTCTTAGGTGGGGGTGGTGATGTCACCAGATCCATTGGATAAGGTGTCACCATTTGCATTGCTTGGTCCAACATCTTCAACATTTGTAGCTTTCCTCCACATTTTGTTTCTCATCTTCCTGATGTCTTCAATGGTGTTTCCATTGGCAAAAGTGCTTGTCTTTGTCACTCGATCTCTGCAATCCTTTCTTAGATGACCAACTTTATGACAGTGTAGACATGCCATTCTGGGGTTAGTCCAAATTCTATAATTTCTCACCCATTATCTCATGCAATTTGCAGGTATGTGTCCAAATCTTCTGCATGCTGTGCAATTTTCCCATGTGTTGTAATCCTAAACATATGAGTTACTGACTCTTTTTGGTTGATAACCAGTTTCATTTTATTTAGGCTTCCATGTTTTCCTTTTCTTCTTCCTACATTCAAGAGATGTGTGCCCATGCATTTTGCAAGTAGGACAACATTTGTCCATCTAGGTTTCCTTCTTTGGTTGTTTCACCTCATATTTACATTCATATGCTTTATGTCATTTCTTGTTACATTTATAACAAATTCCTATGAATGAAGTTGTGGATTTAGGAATACCTTTGATTTTGCTTCTGTAGACATTTGATGTGTGGCCTAGTTTTCCACAGTGATTTCATGATTGCTTTCTTGGTCTTGGATTTGTGTAGACATTCTTTGGATCAGCTTGGTATGGTGATTCTTCATTCTCGGTATACCCTAGTCTAGTATTGTTTTTGACTCTTCTTTGTCCATCCAGAAAATCTTCCATCCTTTTGGTTCTTTCTTCAGCTCTCTTGATCATGTCATTGTGTTGTTTCTGAATTTTCACTTCATGCTTCAGTTTTTCATTTTATTCTCTTAGCTCACCAATAGCTTCTATCCTTTCAATGAGTTCTATGTTCATTCAGTTTGCCTCTTGACTCATAATAATAATCTGATTGGTGATATCATGATGATGTTTTGTAAGTCTTTGTATTTCTAACTCTTTCTCTTGTATTTTTTCAGTAATCTTCCCCCTGTCATCAATAGCTAGTGTTATTTCTTGCTCATATTGTCTAGCATTGTTCGTGACATCAATCATTCTTACCATCTATGTCTCTTGATCTATTTGCAGAGATTTCACTTGTCCAGCCAAATGTTGATTGATTTCATTCAGACTTGTGATGCTTTCTTCATATGTGTCTAATGCTTTGCTAGATGCAGATTGTGATGACTCAAATAGATTAGGTATCTCCTCTTCATGATAGTCTGTTTCATTATAGTGAGATGTCATAATCTTTCTTTCATCCAACAACTGTCTCATCTTGATTCTAGATTCTTTATATTGTTCATAGAATATCTGTATCTCTAAATTCTGATTCTCTATACTCTTGTCTAGCTTGTACCTTTCCATTGTATGATGTTTTCTCTTAATTATTTAAACTTTTCCAAATAAGGTATCTAGATCTGATACCAATTTTTGGAAATAATGGAATGGTGTACTGAGAGGGGAGGGGTGAATTAGTACCCTCAAAACTTTTATCACTTTAACCTTTATCCTTTTAGTAATCAATTGTATTACCATCCATGTATGCTATTCTATGTTTGTGTATGTTATATCAATTCATTAACTCAATAAGAATGTAAAACATTCATAGAAACATTCATGAAATGTATAGACACATGACACAAGATTTGGTAATGCATAAAACCCCTGTTAGAAGGTAAAAATTGCAGTGGGGATGAAACCCACAAAGCTTCACTATCTACATAATGGAAGGGGCTAGTTAAGGCTTACAATTTTGATCACTTCTGATGATCTACCCTATTAGGAGTATTATGTAGAGACTAGTTAAGGTATACTCTGTTAAGAGCTTTAGCAACACTATTTAGTGTTCACTTGGTTAAGAGATTTACAAAGGATTGTTAAATCCACCTTTCTTAAAAGGATTTCTTCTATGTGCTACACTTGTTAGAATGTAAACAAAAATATTCAGTGACCTAAGTGTATGCAATCTACAATTTTTGATTACAGATCCATTAAATTCACATGTATAATGTATCACCTAATGTGATTGATTAATACCTCTGTTGCTCGGTAGCCTTGAATCTAGTTCTTGATAACCTAATTCATCTTTTGTTGTTCTTGCTTGAAACTCTTAGTCTGATCCATAGATGTGCTCCTTGGCTACTATCATCCTCACATCCATGTGTTACGATAGATTACATATATATTTATACAATGATTTTACCTAAATGAGTTTCACGTATTACAATTATAACTCTATGATCAAAGGTTTACAACTTGACCTTGATCTCCTAGTTTGCATGTTTTCAATTAGTTTGATTGATTAAAACAATTACAATTACAATTACAATTACATTGCTTGTCCCTCAAGAAATGGGTTTAAATCAAATCAAAATGCTAAATATAAAACATAAGTGTTTTATATGACGTGGAACTCAGATCCACATTTCTCAGGATATAACTAACTTTCGGTGACTGATGCTCAGGTTCCTCTGTTGTCAGTCAGTCAGTGTCCCTTCTGTGAACTATCCATCGGGTTCCCTTGCTCTATTGGGTTCCTCTACTTTTGTTCTCTTTTGGTTTACACTTCAACATTTTTGGGTTGAACTATGCAAACTGTGCCAGGTTTCTCTTGTGATCTGTCTTGTCGGGTTTGTACTGAAAGCCTGTCTTTCAGTGTAGGTGTTACCTATGGTTCAAAAATTTTTTTCCCTTTGCATACTAATGGCAAAATGTGTCATCAAATATAATATAATATGATATAATATGATATGATATAATATAATATAATATAATATAATATAATATACTATATTATATTATATGATATAATATTGTATGATATATGATACTAATATCATATATCATATTATAATATATATTTCATGAAAGTTATCTAGTATACGATACCTAACGGGTACCAGATACCTGTCCATATATTTACCCAAAAAAGCTGAATTGATTTTCATTTTCATTCACAACTTTTTGGGCAAAATCGCATCAAAGCATCGTGTATATGATAACAATCATCTATCTGATCAACCAATAATGATTTTCTTCCCAGATTCATCAAGAGGTAAGTCATTTTATTGATTTTTTTAAATTTTTTTTTGTAAGTTTTATAGTTTTTTGGTTAAATATAGGATTTTTAAAATGAAATTTGTTATCTTTTGTGTAATTTATTTTAATTATATGAAATTTGAATTTAATCAGGCATGGCAGACAAAAATGACAATCCAGAGGCTGAAAAGCCACCCCTGCAAAACACTGATCCCGTAAACCAACCCCCTCAAAACACTCATGCTGAAAACCCTCCAGTTATGAGCCCTCGGCCTCCAGATGACCTCATAGGGAATAATTTGAATCAATTGAGGGGCATTGAAAATGTGTATGGTAGAATCCCTGCATTACGCCTAATGTTGACCACATTAAACTCCATAATTAAAAATATAGAGACGCTTATCGTGCAACATAATGTTGCACTTCAATGGCAAGAGACCATGCATGCCCAATTTGATGATGGGTTGGATTATTATGGAGTGGTGGACCTTGACATCACAAAAGAACAAATAGTTGACCTATTTGTGAATCCCAAAATTGGAATTGAAGTTGATCCCAAAAGGCCAAACTTGTCCATAAAAGGGTGCACAAATGATGCTATGTGGGAAAAATTATGGGATCATTGGTGGACGGTTTTTTCTAAACCACCCCACAACAATATGGAGGTCCCTTTTTATTTTCTTAAAAAACTATATGATAAATTTGTGCTCGGTTACATAGTTAACTATTTGAGCATGAGATCAAACATGGGCATAGGTAGAGGTGCTCCACATAATATACTAGGGGAACATCGAAATACACAAGGCCCTTAAGTCCCCCTCCTAACATTAACCCCCCCTATAGTGCAACATCCATACGTTATTGCAGAGGCTAGCTCACAGAGCATTAGAGTCATCCACACCTTGAGCGGGATTTTGATTAGGCACACTGCATGATTGATGCAACCCCATGTTGATGATGCTTGTACTTTGACATCCGCTTGGGGTGCACATGGTTGTGTGCCCTATACTTCCATTATGTGCAAGAATTTATGCTTGGGTCCCCTTGATGAGTCTTTTAGTGATGATATGGATGCACGTGACTATGAGGCGTTCAAGATGGGCGATGCACCATATGTCACTACAGGGAATACCACATCTCATGGAGAGACCTCTCATGGGATAGAGGAGGAGGTGCAAACGACATGGATTCCTCAAGTTATGGTAAGACTAAACGTTCAATGTCACAGTATATTTAATGTTAAATAAATATTGTTAGTAGATAACTTATAATGACTGCACACTTATATTTATATATATGGTTTGTTTATTTTTAGTTGATGATAGAGGAGGAGATGAGACATGTGGAGGGTACCACGCTCTCTGCCATTTCATTTGGCCTTGACAACTCTATGGTATATTATTTCACACTCATTGGTTTAATTTTTTTTTATTAGTATACATGTTTTTTTTCATAAAAATTAACGTAATAAAAATCATATACTAATTAATATTTTCATCTTATTCTACTCTTGCAGGTTTTAGCTACTCCCAACGGGGGGCAATGTGAGTGGCCTGCATCGACACACGTTTACAAGGTGAAGGTAATTAAGAGTTGTAGAATTATTATGAATGTACATGTCACTTGTGCATACTAATGTATATTTTACATGGTTTATTAAATAGAGGTTGATGCCCAATGATGATGAGACACAGGTTTGCGAGCCTACCCTCTTAGGAATTTCATTTGGCCTAGCCCCATAGTACGTATATTTCTATATTTAGTTGTTTACATTTTTGTATCAAGAATACATGTTTGTCATTTAAGTTATCATTGTTCTAAGTACATATGAACTAATATTTTATCTTATTTGACTCTTGTATGTAACACGTAGTGTGAGGGAGGTACAACGCCAAGGATTTGTATCCTTGTTGACGCAATCGACATTGGCAGAAGGAGTTTTAGTAGAGGTAATTTTTTATTTTAATTCAAGTGTTTTGTAAATTTATTTTTTATCAATGATAACTTTATAAGATAAATCATATCAATTTTATGGTTGCAAACATTTATAGATCAGAACTAGCACTATTAGACTCGTCCCTTCGCTACCAAGGACATATGTTAGGAACCTTGAGCGCATGAGGAGATGTAGATCCGAGGTACATGAGAATTCAATTTTAAACTTTGATTAAATTATTGTACAATATGAATTTTAATGTTAATTTTTTATATGTACAAATCATATAAACTAAGCAATCTAAATTATGGTTTCAATTTTTTTGTTTGTGCAGGATCTGTCATTGCCAAAGACTACATCAAAGAGGCTACATTTTGATGATCCACCAGTAGCATAGGATGCCATACAAACATTTATAGTTGTAGATATTTTGAGATGTCATATGGCACATTTTGATATGGCATGTATATTTTGTAGAGATTTTGAGATGGCATGTGCCACACTTTTTAAAACTTTGATCTTGTTGACATTTACGCCATATTTGTATATGGAGATACATAATTTTAAAAAATAATTCCATATATATAGAATATGTTCATTTTTCATATTATTTCTTTGGCATGTGTGGTACACATGTACCATTCATGTTTTTGGAAACATTGCATATTTTTTGTTATGGAAGTGTTGCGGTTATTGTGTTTCAATAATTTTTATGTCTTTGGAAATATTTGTTGTGTTTCCATAATATTTGATGTTTTTTATAATGTTTTTCCTATTTATATCTTCATGATGAGAGATTCACAACATTTTAGTATCAGAACCTTTACAGAAAGTCACAATCTCGTTCACAATTGGTATAGAAGAACCTAATGGATTGTAACCCTCCAAAAGATAGCCCAAATGATGCAGAGGCTCAAGGATCAAAAAAATAGAATAACATAATTGACCTTCTTACACAACACCCAAAAATCAGATTTGACAATCATTGTCAAGACAGACAGTTCCTACAAGACCTTTGTATATTTGATGCAGAGCCACAAGGATCTAATCAGAAAACTCACCCACAAGGTCTTCTTGGAACAATGTCCTACTTTGTTACCCAAGGATTAACACAGAACTAGGACCAACTTCATGTTTGCATTCATAGTTACAAAGCTTAAATAAAAAAAAAACATGATCTCAGAGACACAATACTCTTGATCAGTAGGACATTAGGGAAAAATGGAACAATGTTCAAATCAGCAACCTAAAACATTCATATGATAGTGCCAACACATGGACTTGACAAGCATTAGACACTTGGGCTTGGAATACCTTCTTCATCATAGAGAAACCAATTTTTTGCCTATAGACACAACCTCCCAATAAAATATAAACATCAACATTTAGAGCATCTAGTGGCCTATGGAACCCCAAAGTTATAGAACTTTTGCACAGTGGATCATATGGGAAATTGTCCAATTTATTACCAAACCCTTGACAGTGAGGGTTTTAAGACTATTTTGAAATAATTTGTTTAAACTACCTTCATCCTCCAAGAAAGAGGCTCCAAAAAATTCTAGAATGAAGTAAACTCATCATTATTAAGATCTCTGCAGGTTTGGGGTTGAGATGAATCAATACCAATCCAATACAAACTTATGATCAACAAAACAAATGTATAAGCACATTACAAAAATCAAAATTTTATTAACTTTGTTTCCTTCCAAACACAACCATTCACCATGCTGATTCATCCTCAAACCAAAGAGGATTTTTATACCTTGGATACACCTATCCCAACTATTTTAAAACCAATTAGTCATTGGGGATCAAAGTTGCAACTTTTTGCACAAAATTACAAAAGTTGTCATAGCAACTTTTGAGCACTTTTTTCATTTTTCAATCAAATGACTCTATATAAACCTATGAATTCTCAACATGCCAAATATGGCCTAAAATCATGGATTACATCATTTTATTCAAATTTGGGCACCTCTGGAGACATAGACCACAATTGACCTACTCGGAACCTAGTTGGCGTAAAGGTGACAAAATGACACAATAACATTACAAATTTGTGTGTTCTTTGTGGGAACAAACTACCTCCACAAAAAAACTAGTTGTGCAAGTTTACACAAGGCATGGTCCATTATTGGATCCCCACTCGCCGAAACGTTTGGCACCATACCTTATCGATAGTGTCCCTTAGGTGTGTTAAGTGCACAAAAGTGATGAACTTTTCTGGGGTATTTCTCTCAATTTGGGGCACCTGTGTATGAATCATCTAAAGATGTAGGACTGCAAGAGGCCCATCTACAATAGAGTGTCTCATATTTTTAAGAATCCAAGTATTTTTTTAGGGCAGTGATTTTTCTGTTGATGCGAAAGCATTCAATGGAAAGGTGCAAGGTAGCCTAAATATTTGTCCATTCTTCGTGGGTAGGAACCACCACCAAAAACGCATCTAGTAGGTCTGGTTTACCTAAGGCATGGTCCATTTTTAGCTCCCCACTTTCCAGAACGCCTGGCGCCATACCCTACCAGTAGTGTCCCTTAGGTGTGCTACGTGCGCCACAAAAGTGGCAAACTTTTTTGGGGTATTTCTCTCAATATGGGGTACCTACATATGAACTTTATGAAGCTATAGGACCATGAGAGGCCCCTCTACAATAGGATACCTCTAATTTTCAGTTCTCCAAGTAGTTTTTTAGGGCAGCAATTTTTCTGTTGATGCAAAAACTGTCAGAGGCATTCAATAGAAAGGTGCAAGGTATCCCAAATCTTTGTTCATGATTCATGGGCATGAACTGCCACCACCAAAATTTTTGGTAGGGGTGTTTTACCAAAGGCATGGTCTATTTTTGGCTCCCCCCTTTCTAGAATGCTTGACGCCATACCCTACATGCAATGTCCCTTACATGCGCTAAGTGCACAAAAGCGACAAATTTTTTTGGGGTATTTCTGTCAATATGGGGCACCTATGTATGAATCATATGAAGCTATAGGACCACAAGATGACCCTCTAAAATAGGCTATATCATATTTTCAAGAATCCAAGTATTATTTTTAGGGTAGTGATTTTTCTATTGATGCAAAAATCGTCAAGGGCATTCAATGGAAAGGTGTAAGGTAGCCCAAATATTTGCCCATTCTTTATGGGCACAAGCTACCATCACCAACATGTCTAGAAGCGCTAGTTTACCCAAGGAATGTCACCAGAACACTCGACAACATATCCTACCGACAATGTCCCTTAGGTGCACAAAGTGCAAAAAAGTGATGAACTTTTCTGGGTTATTTCTCTCAATCTGGTGCACCTGTGTATGAGCCATCTAAAGATGTTGGACACCAAGAGGCCTCTCTAAAATATTCTATCTCAGATGTTCTAGTCTCCAACTATTTTTTTAGAGAAGTGGTTTTTTTGTTTATGCAAAAACTATTAGAGGCATTCAATGGAAAGGTGCAAGGTAGCCCAAATATTTGTCTATTCTTCGTGGGCACAAAATTCCACCACCAATGTGTCTGGTAGGGATGGTTTACACAAGGAATTGTCCATTTTTGGCTCCCCACTCAATATAAGGCTCGATGCCATACCCTACCGACAATGTCCCTTAGGTGCGCTAAGTGCACAAAAGTGATAAACTTTGTCGAGGTATTTATCTCAATATGGGGCAACTGCATATCAAACGTCTGAAGCTGTAGGACCATGAGACTCCCCTCTACAATATCATATCTCATATTTTCAAGGCTCCAATTTTTTTTTAGGGTAGTGGTTTTTCTGTTGATGCAAAAATTGTTAGAAGTATTCAATGGAAAGGTGCAAGGTAGCCCAAATCTATGTCCATTATTTGTGGGAACAAATTGCCACCACCAATGCCTCTGGTAAGGCTATTTTACCCAAGGTATGGTCCATTTTTGGCTCCACACTTTTCAAAATGCTTGACGCCATACTGAACCGACAGTGTCCCTTAGGTGTGCTAAGTGCACAAAAATGATGAACTTTATCGGGGTATATTTCTCAATTCAGGACACTAGCATATGAACTATCTAAAGTTGTAGGAGTGTGAGAGGCCCTTGTACAATATCCTATTCATATTTTTAAGAATCCAAGTAGTTTTCTTAGGGAAGAGATTTTTCAGTTGATGTAGAAACCGCTAGAGGCATTTAATAGAAAGGTGCACAGTAGCTGAAATGTTTGTCCATTCTTCGTGGGCATAAAATACCACCACCAATGCATCTGGTAGGGCCATTTTATTGAAGGCATGGTCCTTTTCTGGCTCCCCACTCGGCGGAACGCTCAACGCCATACCCTACCGAGAGTGTCCCTTAGGTGCTCTAAGAGCACAAAAGTGACTAAACTTTGTAGGGTATTTCTCTCAATCTCAGGCACCTGCGTATGAACCATCTAAATCTTTGGGACTACGAGAGACCCCTCTACAATAGCCTGTCTCATATTTTCAATAATTCAAGTGGTTTTTTAGGGCAACAATTTTTCTGTTGATTAAAAAATCATTAGAGGTATTCAATAGAAAGGTGCAAGGTAGCCCAAATCTCTATCCAATATTTGTGGGCACAAATTGCCACCACCAAAGCATCTAGTAGGGCTTGTATGTGGTAGATTTGGTCTTGTTAATCAACCATACACTTCAACATAGTCCTTATTCATCAGATACACACAAGAATAAATATGGGATTATTCATCTTGCCTGTCTGTATGATTCGACATGTTTCCTTCTATCCAGACGGGGTTTCAAAATAGCTCTCAGAACGAGAGTCTCACAACCATAGACCAATCTAGAACGAAGGATTTATGCTTCCATGAATGCAATGCAATGATTAATCTAGAAAATGAAACATGCAAGATTAATCTAAATGATCCATTTAAACTAGAAATGAGATTAAAACTATGCCATGATTTCAATGAGATTATTCTAGAAATTGAAATTAATCTATTGCAAAATGAGATTATTCTATATGAGATTATGAACTAAGAATGCAGTAAATAATTCAATATTCTAACAATGCATATGACTAGAAATTCAAGAAGGGTTTTGAATGAGAAATGGGAGTTCTTTTATAGACTTAGAGGTTGTTCAGAATAGAAAATTTCCTTTTTGAAATAAAACAGATAGAAAGGCCAGTTTAAAATAGAAAGCTTTCTTTAAAAGAATACAATAAATTGTTTTCCCTCTGCTTTAACTGTTTTCTTTCTTTGATTTTAATTGTTTTATTTGTTTTATCTATTTTCTTTCTCTTTAAAGCACAGTTAATTCAAAACTTCTATTTCTGAACTGAAGAGAATATTTAATTAAATAAATAGAATATGACCTCATAAATATGTTTTTCTCAATTATCTGAATAATAAAATTCAATTATTGAAATGAGGATATTTATTTAATAATTAAATATTATTTAATTCCTTTTTTATGTGTTTTAGCTAAAAGAGGTGAATTTAATTTAATTAAAGTGTTAGGACTTTATAATTAAATTAATTCAATCATAGGGTTTGTTTAGCTAATAGATATTTAGGAATTAAATATAATGTATGATTAATGCAGATTTAGGATTTTCTGCATTTGACACTTAGGTCGAGTAGAGTCAGTCAAAACTTAGAATTGCCTAGCACAATAGGACTTTGATGATCTAGAAGAGTGACAAATGCAACAAAATTGGTTAGGGTTGCAAGATGCCAATTTTGGGGTGTTACATTTTTCTCCTCTTTGAATTGATGTGCGAGCAACACATTAATTTAAAGAATAGTCTGATGCCTGAAGCATAGAAGAATAGAGTTGAACATTGGTTATGCAAATTTTGATTGATGAATATTTCAGAGTCATCTCTAGGACAGAGCTTGACTCTCCGAAGTCTAGGTTAGGTTGCCAAGACGCTGGTCAAGTAGAGTTTTTGAGTGTCATCTTCAGAACAAAGCTTGATCCTCAGGGATTCGGGTTAGAATGCCCCGATACCTAAATAGATTGATATCTTTCACAAGGATGTCCTCAGAATGAGGCCCAACCTTCAGGAGTCAGGGTTAGATTTCCCCGATACCTGTCCAACAAGATAATCAATAGAGATTTTAGGACTATCTCCAGAATGAAGCTTAGTCCCCCAATATCTAGGTTAGATTGCCAAGACACTGGTTAGATTGACATCTTTCACAAGGCTGTCCCTAGAACGAGGCTCAACCTTCAAGAGTCAGGGTTAGAATGCCCCGATACCTGTCTCAAAAGATAGTAAATAGAGGTTTTTAGGACTATCTCTAGAACAGAGCTTAGTCCTCCAATATCTAGGTTAGATTGCCTAGACACTGGTCAGATCGAGTTTTCAAGAATCATCTCCAGAATGAAGCTTGATCCTCAGGAGTTAGGGTAAGATTGCCCCAGTTCCCAATAGATGAGTTTTCGAGAATCATCTCCAGAACGAAGCTTGATCCTCAGGAACCTGAGTTAGATTGCTTAGATACTTAAAAGAGGACGAGATGTAGGGAACATAGATGCCCCTATTGATTGTGGAGTATCAAATTTTGACTGTGAGGTACAAAAAATTGAACATGCCCCAAGTGATGAGATGCCCCTAGCAATGAGGACTTTTGAAAATCAGATCAGATTGATTGGAATAGATTCAATGATGTAATCATCCTGCCCCCTCGAGAGCGAAATGGAAAGATGACATGCCGTAATGATGATGGAGAGTGAGAAATCACAGATAGATGTTGAATCGGAGATCAAGAAGAACTCAGAACAGATTATGGAAGAATTCAGAAGATTCAGAATCAATTTCGAGTGATTTTGAGGTTGAGTCGACCAAGTTTGACTAGGGTTGACTAGAGTTTACTTTTGAGGAAAAAAGTCAAAGATTTGAGAAAATGATGATAAGATATGATTCTGACAAGAAAGCGATGTCAGAAAGTTGACTGCACAAGCGTCTGATCGCGTCGGTCCCTAAAATTTTAAAATGCAATTTTGAGCTATATAGAAGTGTCATATTTTGATTTCGATCACGAAAATGGATTTAGAGTGGTCAAATTAGGTAATGGTGAAGTTTTTGCACAAAATAGAGCACTTTTAAAAATTAGGTCAAAACCTATATATGGACCAAAAGGTCATTTTCAAATCATTTCAACCTTTTGACTTTTGTAAACGGAGCTCTGAGCGAAAATGGTGGTCCCCTACAGCATGCATGGATTTGAGCGATCCAGGAGGCACAGTCGATCGACAGCATACAGACCTCTGGTAAGTGGTCAATGAACCTTGCCAGCATTTCAAATTTCATTAATGTCTGTCAAATTTTGCACGTTTTTTCACATTTTTAGGAAACTGTCCGTGGGATTTTGCGCGAAGAAGTAGTTTCTTCACGCGACTCGCTGGGAAATCTCGCACAAGAAACTGCCTTCTCGCGCCATGCGGGGGGAAATCTCGTGTGGGAGAGTACCCATTTTCGCGTGAGAAACCCTCTAATAGGTCATTTTCTTGCATGAAATGGCATAAAAGTTTACGCGGTCTGAAAAACTTCTTCACGTGAAAGAGTACTTTTTCGCACGAAAATCTGCTTCTTCGCATGGAGAAAAGTGAGCAGTTAGAATATGTAATAAGTCTGTGTCGTGTCCAATAGCATCTGCATCAGCGTTGTTACTGTCTGTAGGATGTCTTGAATGCTTAATTGTCTTGTTATGCTTTGATTATCTCAGATTACTAATCATGCACTGTTGTTTGTATGCTTTGCAGGTTGACTTCCCAGATATCGCCTTCAGATCACACCACCCAACCATCAGTAGACTACTGGCACAATTAGTTGACGCAGAGACAACGCATCTGGGTACTTTGGGCTTGACCTCTCTATGTGATGTACCTAAGATTCGGGTAAATCATGGATTATTGGGAGCACTTGTTGAGCATTTCCATTCAGAAACGAACACTTTCTATCTGCCACAGGGTGTGATGACCATGACCCCCGAGGATATCTATCGGATATTGAGGATTCCATTTCACGGAGCTAGGGTGGAGTATGAGGTGCAACCCAGGTTAGGGACATTGGCCTTGAGAGAGATATTACAGGATGACCTGGTCTTGGGGAGAGCTATCCCGTGGGAGGTTCTTATCACTGTGTATGACCCGACACACAGATTACTAGTGGTACTAGCATGTTTCTTAGGTTGTTACCTGATGCCTGATTATGGACAGCACGGTCTAGAGTGTGGCTGGGGTAGGATGCTACAATAGATGCTAGCCTGGCCGAGACATTATGGATGGGGTTAGTGCATGTTGGCCCACATGTATCACGAGATGTATGAGATTGTCTATTGGGAGGCGAAGAGTATGGTAGCCAGAGTATTTGTTCTATAGGTATGGGCATGGGAGAACCTTCCCGTGACTCAGATGATATGCGAGGACTTGAGGCAGCCTTTAGAACCGTATATCTACAGATACAGGGGCATGATTACTCAGCCAGCGCTGGGTAAGATAGATCAGTGGTAAGCCCAACTGGATGACCTAGCAGTGGTAGTCTAGAGGTTGTGGAGACTGATAGAGGTATGGGATGATGCTGCAGAGTAGCTCAGTTATATGTTTTGTTCACGTGCTATGATTGACCGAGCCATTACAGTTATAGAGAGATTCCCATAGAAGCGGGTATGGCGGCAGTTTGGCCATCCACAGGATATTTCTCAGGAGTATACTACATATGCTGGGTTCATAGATGAGGTGAGGAGAGGCTGGCTGACAAAGCTAGATCAGGGGCAGACTATGATTGATATACGAGAATTGGCCCCAGTATAGTGGGACTACTTGAGAGATGTAGCAGATGGCGGCGTGACTGCAGAGTACTAGGAGCACTTTATCACACATCCATTCCTAAAATTTACCAATCCAGTTAGTATGGCAAGCTGAGGGCAGGTAGTACCCCCACAGGTGGTCCAACAATAGGTGCTGATGCCCCCACCATAGCAGAGACCATAGTTGGTGCCACATTCACGTATAGTACAGGTGGACATACTAGCGCATGAGATGAGGATAGATCCCAGTGCCAGTGGCAGTGGGAAGCAGAGTTGGAGGAGGACGACTGCGCAGTTGGAGGATGTACAAGACCAAGCTGAGCAGTAGGAAGTCCCACAGGAGGACCCTATGTAGGAGGACCAAGTTGTACAGGAGCCAGGACAGGGTGACGTGCCACCATAGGCGCAGGAGGCCCTGCGTAGAGCCAGAGAGAGGGTCAGACAGCTGACTAGATAGGTTGGAGACTTGACTATGCAGGTGGGCGTGTGAGATGCATGACTCTTAGATAGAGATCAGGAGGTGCAGGATCTTTGGGAGTAGCTATGGGTAGCACAGGAGGAGATCCGACATCAGACTGCCCGAGCGGCGTACTACTATGCGTCATATATAGGGGTGGTGTCGGATGAGGCATCACATGTTGCTAGATTCTCGATATATGCTAGAGGGTCAGAGGGTGCATAGGCACCACCTCGACCAAATAGGCCTCCACCTCCACCTCCTCT